>SRMA01027267.1:92236-168118 GCA_007224835.1 Danionella cerebrum | reverse complement strand
CAGAGCTTGAAGACCCTCCCGCCTCACTACAGTCTCCTGTTTGGGAACACTTTGGCTTCTCTGTTAAAATACATAACGGGGATAGACGAGTAGATAAATTTAAAGTTGTATGTCGACATTGTTCCACGGAGATCGGGCAGGCAACACATCTAACATTTTCTATTGCTGGAGATATTGTCACTGCAACCAGATCTGTGCTCTCTTCAGAAAATGTGGATAGGTTCATCTTTTTAGCCAAAAACTTAAAACTTGAATAGTTAGTTTGTTGATATATAAGCTGAAGCTGTTGCTAGTGTTAAAAGTTTTCAGGTCCTAACTAGTTGCAGTATTTCATTTTTTATTTAATAAAATGTGTTTTTCTTTATAAAAGGTGCAATTTATTTAAAATATCACCCAAATGTGTCACTTTTATTTATTTTATGCAAGAATTCTATTGTGTATTGGCAGCTTTTCAAAATAAAGATTATGTAAGTTCTTATTGTTTTGTACCGAACCGAATGAACCGAACTCTCCAAGACACTGTACCGAACCGAATACGATTTTAGCGTACCGTTACACCCTTAGTTATAAAACATTATACACACCACAGCTACAACAGTTTTTCAATTTGTGTAAAGAGTCCTGACACAGAAAAATGGCGATGCCCACCTTTTATGATGTCTCTACAGCTACACAGCCACTGAATCATCGAGTGTCTGATACCATTGTACTTGTAACAGTCCAACGAACCAAATGCATCTAAGCTGCTACTCCAAAAACGTGTTTACCACAAGAAAAAGACAACTATTTACTAAAAGTTTGCGATGTTTCCGGATTGTTTTGCCGGTAATTTTGAAGAAAGACGGGACAAGCATAGTAGGTTTCGATTCAGTAGTCTCCTGAACATTTTGAGACCACTTTAGAAGTCTGTGACCAGGATTGGCCAATCAGCAAGCCAGTAAACAATCCCTGGCCTCTCAATAAGAGCACCAGTCAACGTGGTTTCTTGTTTTTTCACACGTGTGTACAGCGAAGCAATTGCAATTAAGCTCCAAGCAGATTGACGGGTTGTTTAGCCAATGAGATGAGCTTTCCAACGATGTATAGTTTCACATAGTTTTATTGACAGACACGAGATAACGTGATTGCGTAAAGAGGGTAGATGCTTCCAGTCATACAGTTTTATGCACGCCGGTGAGCAGAGCGCGCAGCAAAACCTTTTTTCCAAGAAAAAGGCATGTTTTTCTGTTACTGTTAGTAAAACAATGGCATCTAAGAAGAGGAGATTAAGATTCTTTCTTTACAAAAAAAAAATTTTTGAGTAGTTTATCTAGTGGTATTGATTTGTATTTAAAAAAAAAATGCTAAATTACATCAATTTGTTCATTTGGTTACCAAGTGCCAATCTGGTGCCAATGGTGCCCGCCTGGGCATTGACTTGTAAAAATCACTCCAGAAAACACACGTTTAGCTCCATTTTGACAGATTTTGGTCATGTATTGGTCCGCAGTTGTGTCTTCTATTCCATGTTGTCAAAAAGTCCACCAGGGACTCAAACATTCACTTATTTTAAAAATAATTTAAAAAAAATTGAGGCGAGAATAATTTCTACAAAGTTTGTGAATCTATAACTTTAGTTTTGTTTAAAGTATCCAGTTCCGTACTTTTCCTGATAAACTAGAAAGCGTTACCTTTTCAATGAAACCAAGGACATTAATTTAACCCATAAAATGTGAGAGTTACAGCCATTTTAATTTGGGTATGCCTTTTTCGGACCTATGTTCAAAAAGAGGGGTGGGTGTTAACAGGTTAAGCAGATCCCATGAGACATTTTTACACTGTACAATCCATCTGAAGGCTGTATTCCTTTTCAGGTTCTTTTTTTGATCACTCATCTTTGATAAAATGTGAAACCCCATGTCCTCACATAGTGAGCCTTTCTGGGAGCATGCAAACCCGTCCTCGCACAAAAGATTACAAGCCAGTGAGCCATTCTGCCCAAGGGGAGCCAGCAATAGCAAAGCTCCTGGTATAACCGACTGACCCGGATCCTTTTACAGCCCAGAGAATGTGGGGGCAGAAACAGCTTGGAGTCAAACCCTTGATTGGGTGACCTGTGGACGGCCGTATGCTAGCCACATTGTTGTGACTGACTTCTAATCGATGTATTGCTCGATCAAAATGTTGCTTGGTTACCATAAATGCACCATTTGAAAATTTGTTTAACCCTTTAAGACAGGGGTTGAGGGCCACCGGACCGTCCAATCAGGCCCACTGCATGATTTTGGAGAGAGAGCGAGTTCACTGTGAATAGGATTACAGACGTAACATTTTAATGAATGCTTCATTGTTGCTAATAAATTGGGGATTAATTGCTTTGCTGATAAATTGTTTTTAACCAAGTATTTACCCTTGCGTGTCTCTGCCTTCCGGCAGCGTGACGGGTCTATTTTTTCTCGCGGAAGAATTCTCGCAGTGAGCAGCTCGGACGTTGGAACATCTCTCTACACCTCGGCCTCTGAAACGATGATCCGTTTTGCAGGAGGCTGTTGTGCTGCTAAAAGTTTGTCGTTTTAAAGTTTCAGTACAAACATAAAGCTAACTCTTGTCTAAATTAGAGTCGGATTTTGTTTGGAAAACAAAACAGTAATTCAGTAAATTCAGTAGAATTGGTTATTTTATGCTGTTTATTTAAAACTGCAGTGTAATGTTGCTTAATTCCTTTAAAAAAACATTACAAGAGATTTATTCCACTGTTTAGTTCTGTAGTTAAACCGGGAGCTCAGCGTGAAGAGTTCCAATATGAAGTTCTTGACTTCAGGAGCACTTTATACATTTAGTTTTTTTAATTTGACTGTTTTTCAAAACATTTTTCTCAGAATTATTTGTTCATCGAAATGTTCTGCTTTCAGAATATTGTTATTTTCTGAAAAAATGCAAACTATTAATAGGAATAATAGGAAATTTTGAACTAATTAATCAATTAAGGCAATCAATGATTATTCTACATGATTTGTCTGGTCCGGCCCCCAGAAGCTCATTTTGTGAACCATGAGGCCCGCGAGCTCAAAGGAGTTTGACACCTCCGCTTTAAGAACTACAGCAGTGCCGGGGATCCCATTTGCAAAACAATGCCGGTAAAACTGGAACCACATAAGATAGAGTAATAATTCTCATAGAGCTGTTTTTTTTCACAAGCAGGAGTGTAGAATTCAGTAAAAGTCACAAAAATCCATATATAGTTTACACAATAAAAACATTATAATCCACACCGCGGGTGTTAACAGCACTTCAGATGAAGAATATTTCCTCATAACATTGTAAAAGTGATTAATTTCTTAAATATTACTCGTGAACCACGACAAGACGTCATCTTCACTGAACTTTTTCCGCTAAATCTGTATCTATATCTCCCCTAAACATCCCATAACATCCCTCTTGCCATCTGTGAGGGGCATCAGGCTCAAAAAAGCCACACAGGGGTGAAAAAAGTGGTAAAGGCAGTTCCTTCATGTCTGAGGCACGTGAAGTCCATCAGGAACCATCACAAGTCCTTCCACAACTCCTGACAATACTGTTCCACTGTAAGTAGATTGTATAGGAACTAGTTTTGGATTATAGATTATTATTTATTTATATTTATTTATGTCTGATTTTGTTGGGTTCTCCTGTTCTGGAGTTTTACCACAGCAAAAATCCATTTTCATTTTTGTTATTTATTGCACTGTATATTGATAAGTTTTTTCTAATACAGAGCTATCTATGATCAAAAGTATCTTAGAAACATTTTTTTTTTCAATTTGGGATATGACTGCACAATTGTAATTTGTTTATTTTGATGTTCATTGAATGTTTTACGCAAAATGTTTTTTGCTTTTTATCTAAAAAACTAAGCAATGAATTCCCCCAGAATAAATTCGCTGTGCAACTTTTTTAAAGCTATGAAATGTCTGTATTTAGAAAATATATGTGGAGATTTTGTTGTTGTAGTTTTGACACTTTCGTCAGTTAATATTGAATTAACTCCATATAAATTATTAAAACCTAAGATATAAGGGTTATATTGATGTTTGGGAAATTAAAATACTCCAAAAATGGCTCCACATCAGGTAAAAATGTAAACTATGCTCTAGCAGACTTAGTTCTATGGCAGATCATAAAGGGTTAAGCACTTAAGGAACTTGTAGGGTTATTGCAGGGTTATTTAAGACTTTAATAGCCAGCCTGAAGAAAGGCATTAAATACGATCTGATTATATAATCCAAATACTTAAAATTTAAAAATCTGTGAAAATAACAGATAAACAAGCTGTAGCTAAAACATGTTTCTTAAGCTTCATTTAATTTTTTTTGCTGATCTACTGATTATGGTGAAATGTAAAAAAATTATAATAAAAAATATATCATATTTAAATTTGACTTGAATAAACGAGTATATCACACGTAGTATCCAAACAAAGTAGTCATTGTTCAAAGGAAACCGAGGATTTATGAATGAAGTACATGTGAATTCAGCACATGAGAATAAAATTGTCTGTTTTTTTAATTGAATTTATTCTGTGATTATATTTAAGCTCTTATGGAGATTATGGAAATATAAGATGATTTTCTGCAGATATGTGGTAAATTGCCATTGAAACACAGTGATTTGTTTTCATACATGGAAAGATCAAGGAATAAAAGAGCAATCAAAAAGAAATTACTTGAGTAATTAGCCACATCTCCATCCAAAACAGCAATATTGCATAAAATATTTGAGAAATAAAGTACTGTTTCCAGTCAACGGGTGCAAGAGAACAAAAGTCAATGCTTGCAAAAATATATGTATGTATCTAGTCGACACGACACGACATCCGACACAGCCCCCTTTCCAGAAAAACACTCCCAAAGCATAACATTTCCAACCCCATTTTTAACACTATAGACAACAATACTCCCGCAAACACAGCAAGTTGATCTGTAGTCTTGTAGTGAAGACCGCCTTGACCGGGATCAGAGACTTACAAGTCAAGACCAAAACCAAAAAAACGATAGCTTTCCTTTACTGAAAATTCATTGCTTGCAGTGATTCAGAAATTAGTGCACTCTTTGCCTTTTATTTTATCTATTAAGCAACAATATAACACTAATTTGAATTTACCAACCCCTCCCCCTTTAATAATATCAGCAGTTCCCACCTATGACCATTTTATGAGATGTGGCAGGAAGACGTCCATATTATATCTTATGTAGGGTACAGATGACTTTGGTGACCTATGCCAAGAATGTTTGTACTTGCTGCTTTAATGAATGAAAGGTAACAAATTCTCTTTAATATTTAGCGTACCTAAAGAGTGCTATAGATCAGTGGTTCCCAAACCATGGTAGCTGCAAAAACAGTGAGCCATAATCTCTGGAAAGACAAACAATTAGGAGGAATTGTCTTATTGAGAAAGAGATTCCAGAAAAGTACATTAATGTCAGAGCGTTGCGCCACACATCGGTTGAAAAATTGGACAATCCAAGCGCAGTGAAATAATTTTGTGATTGAGATAGAACTACAAGCAGCTGTAAGAAAAGAGCGAGAGCAAAGCACAGACTGTGGGAATTATTTGCTGCATTTCAAATGATTAGCATGTTTTTTTGTTTGGAAAAACTCCTTGTCCCTCGTTCATTTTTGTCATTAAATTATTGAAATGCAATCAGTTGTTTATTTGATGTCGGCGAGACCTCATTTGATGTGGATCAGGTCAATGCATGTGGTTCGTCCAGCTCGCAGTTTGTGACCCCACATGAATCATCGGCTGTGTATGTATGTAAATTTAAACATGTATGTACCGGTATGTATGTGTGCAGGAATACACAAACTGCAAGAACTGTTCTGCATGAACTATAACAAACAGACATGGTTTGTCTGGGTAGATGCTCTGTAATATACATGTGTGTTGCAACTGCAAATGGGACAAAAAGAACTGTAAGTAGGACTTATATGGTATGATCAGGAAGGTATTTTTACTTTTTTTTTTTTCAACTTTTTTTTTCACTCGTGAACCTTTCCCCCTCACCCTTCCCCAATTCCTTATCCACTCCCCCTTTCAGTCCAACACCGTCTTGTCCTGACACAACTAATGTAAACTGGCTCGTGGGAACCACAACAAAAAAATATTTACATACATTCAATGCTCCAATCCAGAGGTGAAAACACCACGCCAGGTGTTTTACTCCCCTGGAGAAAGTAAAACTGTCCATCTCAGCAAAGCCGTTGCACGGATTAGACGTTTTACATGTAACCCTTGCTTCGAGATACGAATTGTTAGAGATCCGAAGGTCACCCTGGAAAGGATTTTTTTAAGAAGCAGATAAAGGGGTTTATAAAACTTATGAAATCAGAATGAAGCTAGAACGTCACACTGGTTTAAATTAAATATAATAGAAATAAATGTAGGAACTGTGACCAATGCAACCAAAACGAAAACACAGCACATAATACAATGTATTCAAAATAAAAACAGACAAAAAGAAAAATGGAACAATTAAAAATAAACCCTAAAACCCTGGAAAATAAACAAAGCAAGGAAAGAACTTAGAGTGATCTTACAAATGAATTACCGGTATACACAAAACATAAATACAAAAGAATCACTAAAAAATATTAATAATACAAGAACGTTTCATTCATTCAATTTGGTATCCAAACTTCTGATCCAGCTGGTGGTGCTAACGCACCATAAAGCAAACAGAAGAAGAATAACGCACCAAAAAACAACAGAAGAAGAGTAAGAAAGAATAACGCACCAAAAAAAAACAGAAGAAGAATAAGGAAGAATAACGCACCAAAAAACAACAGAAGAAGAATAAGGAAGAATAACGCACCAAAAAACAACAGAAAATGAATAAGGAAGAATAACGCACCAAAAAACAACAGAAGAAGAATAAGGAAGAATAACGCACCAAAAAACAACAGAAGAAGAATAAGGAAGAATAACGCACCAAAAAACAACAGAAGAAGAATAAGAAAGAATAACGCACCAAAAAACAACAGAAGAAGAATAAGGAAGAATAACGCACCAAAAAACAACAGAAGAAGAATAAGAAAGAATAACGAAGAATAAGATGCCGACCGTTTATCAAGGGTTAATGCAGCCTTCGGAGGATCCTCCCAAGCCGTAGCCTTAAAGGCTGGGTAGGAAGGAGCCTCCGTAGGCTTTTAGAAACTGAATTGGGACACAGCTATTAATTTCCAGTCAGAAGACGTTTCACACAGCTCCAGATATTTAGCATGACAAATATTTCACGACCAGCCTGCGACTTTATTTTTGCTCGTCATTAACAAGGCGGGAGCACCACACTAGAGATTTTGGTTTTCTTTATGCATTGGTCTGTTCTGTCATTGAAAAAACAGTATTTTATTTTTCTGACAGTTAAAATCATTCAAAAAAATCTATTTATTCTCATCACGTGTAACTAATTTAATACTTTGTAGGCACATCTTAGTTTCAATCATAAGGGAAGGCAGTAAAATAGAGCAAGTGACGTCAGTGCAGCAAATTTTTTTACCAGTTGCTATTGGCTGTCGCACTCAGAACTTGTTGGAGCTAAAGGATGTTGACACCCGCATACCCAGCGACAACCCTGCTAATTATAACCGCTGCATTGAGGATGAATTACAGAATGACACCTCAACGTTCTGTCAATAAGAAATGTTGAAGACACGCATGGGACATCCTCCAAATGATCTCTTAGCTGTTCAAAGTGTTTTTGGTCATCTGTAAATCCATACTGACAAATCATGGCTTACATTGATCACGAAATATCTCGAACTGAAACGACTCCAGATGCATGTATTATATTTAGGTAAACAGAAAGGAGTACATAGTATTCTAGGTCTGACAAAGTTATTATTATTCAAAGATCTGATTGGTAGCCATTAGCTGTGTTTCCATCCACCTATTTTTATGCACAATTTGGAATATTGCATTAAAAAACCCTGTATGGAATCTGGTAAAACATTTCTGCGCACATTTGAGTTCGATACATCTGATAATGGGGCAGCAAATGGCGAATTGGATGTGTGTGACTGTTGGGGTGGTGGGCAGGAGATTCAGGACAGTCCCAAACTGAAGACGAAGGTTAAGTTCAGAAAAGTGCTCAAGAAAACCTTTCAAAAGGGTTCAAATGGCTGAATGGAATGCAGGAAAATGCCGAGATTAGCAAAGATCATGGCAGGTGCGCTGCCAAATATTCCCCGACACACTTGCAGCTCTTCTTTTTTTAGCAGCTAGTTCAGAAAAAAGATCTTAAAAACTTAAAGCTCTATTCCAACTTTTTTTTTTACTTTCTCAACAAATAATTCTTTGCTTCATGTTCATCACAACGATTTCTTTACCTGGAAGTGAAAACTTGAGGATGTGTTTCAGAGTGAAAGCACTTTGTTCTGGATTTTGACGTTAGTATTTTTAAATTTATATTCATGAGTCAATCAGAAATCTTTCTGTTGCAGTCTGTACGATATATAGCGGCGATATTTGCTATTTTTTTTTTAATATATCGGCATTGGCTAACATCCGCATTTAGTAGTGTCAGGGACATCTGCGGGCAGCCCTGTGTTATTGGTGTCGCGGAATGTACTGCTACCGCATGTGAAGGACCTGAAGTCAAAAGGAGATTCAAAGATAGTCCTGGGAGATAAAGGTGTGGCTTAAATTGTGACATGTCAAAGTCTCATGGCCATTTATTTATTATATGTTACTAGAAAACTATGAAGAGTTGCTTCACGTGGTGAAAGATAAAAACAAATAGCATTGAACTGGCATCACTACCGTTAGCTAAGCTAGCGTAGTCAATGGAGTTCAGTCTATTCAGCTGAACATGCAGGCGCGTGTGCTGGCATCAAACTGTATTATTATTATTATATATTTAGTTTGTTTAAGAACAAGGTATAGAGCTGCTCTATAGCAACACTTCTGTTGTGATCTGGATATGATGTGTAAAATAAAAAGTAGATAATGAAGTGATGTGTTTTCATCTTTTTATTTTGTCTGCTATTGAAACCAAGACCACAGCCCTTACATAAGTTATATGTAAACCTTGGAAGTACAAGACCTGGGGGTATTCCAGAAAGCTTGGTTAACTTACCATATGATAAATCATAACCTCTGGGTTGATTTACCCCAAACAGGCATACCATGAGTATGTCGGTTCCAAAACACCTGAGAAGAGTAAGTTTAATCAACCTCCAACTGGTTACCCAGAGTTAATGCGCGTGCACGGTGCATATATAAAGACATTTTCAATGGATCGCCGATTTCACGAGTCACCATGGAAAGTCAAAGCGAAAAAAAGAGAGCGGCGTATTTCACAGAGGCGGAGTTGGAGGTTTTAATGCACGCTTATGAGGAGTTTAAGCCAATAATATTAAAAAGAAGCAATACAGCTGCATCAGCTAAAGCAAGAGAGTTGGCTTGGCAAAAAATAACGGACAGAGTAAATGCGTGAGTGTATTAAATTACAAATTTGGTATTGGCTCCCGTTTTATTATAATACAAAATAATGAAGTATGACTTATACAGCCTTTTGAATATGTTATATCACTACGAAAATAATTACCGGTAATACATGTATAGATATACATAATATGACTAAATATTAAATATGCGTCATAGATTTTACTACAAAGGACAAACCTGCCACTCTGTGGAATTCGTCTTAAATAACAAGCAGAGGTTTATGGCCAGGGAACTGTACAAACGTGGGTAAGAACTGTTTAAGTGCCAGACATACTGTACGAATGGCTCTACACACAGTTGCCTTTCCCACATGCTCTGAATCGCCCACACTGTACAAAAAATGTCCAGACGCAAAAAACCTAAGTGCTATGCACAGAATGTTTTCTGTGCTAAGCGCAGAACCGCGGTTTGTCACATTCGCGATATGCGGTTTTAAAAGACGTGTTAAATAAACTAACGAATCTTTTGAAAAACGATAACGCTCTTTCAAATATTCATTAGGGTATGCAAACACATCAATACGTGGTCTTATAACCCTCTCCCGACGAAAAAAAAAAACCTCGTATAATTTGTGCTTCTACGTCCACAGGATCCTCATCAAAAGGGCACGCCATGCTCACCAACCTTCTGAAACGAAGTTACACTGAAACATAACCTGCCGCTGAGCAGGTTATCTTCAGAGAGTCAGTTGCTATGGTTACATACATACCCAGAAAGTTACCTCCGTTTTTGGAACCGAAAGTTGAGGTGATCCACGAACTTACCCTTAAACATACCCAGGTATGTCACATAACCTGCTTTCTGGAATACCCCCCTGTAATATTGTTTACATAAGCTATATGTAAACAATATTCTGAATACAATGTTTCGCAAACAGACTGTACTTGTGTGTGAAACCAGAATCCATCATTCAACCTAAACCCCTCCTTTATTGACACTCACATCAAACAGGAGAAAACTTCACCTCAAGATGGCATTTATAAAAAAAAAAAAAAACGTGAGCCTTTTTGGACTGAAGACAGCAGGAAGTGATAGAGTGCTGAGATGTCAACGAACTGCTTATGTCCATACTCATGTACTCTCATGCTGAATAACAGAAAGCTTGCCAATAAGCTCTGACCTATGGGCATGATCCCAAGAAAGTGATGAACAGCATCTGTAGTTTATCAAGACGACACAGCACTGCACTCTGCTTAATTCCTTGTCCGAAGATACTGGATTCATCAGCAGCAGCCGTCCAACACAGAATTTCCCCTGCAAGCCTTCCTGGCTGCCATAGACTTAACAAGGTTGTGAAACCCCACTCTTTTGGATAGTGATAGACACATTCCGAACACTGTTTGATGATTCACTGAACACACAGTTTGTTCCTAAGAGTTTTGCACTTCCTATTCAAAAAGGAAAGTTTAAGTGGCGACGCCGTCAACGCTGTGACATCATCAGTCTTTGTTAATATTCAATCTCTGCGCACACTGGTGCGTGTGCCAATCACAGCGGCTGTTTTGAATTAGGTAACAAAAATGCAACCATTGTATCATTTTTATTTAAAAAATAGCGTGTAGGTTTAAAAAAAGGTAGCTTTGGTAATTTTAGTATTAAACCAATATTGCAAAAGTTATGACAAGGTAAGTCAAAATCGCGATCACGATTGTGGATGCCACGATTACGCAATTCTTCAAAGTCTCGATTACAAAAAAAAAATTACTTTCATTATTCTGCGTGTTTAGAGTGTCACGTTGTGAGAGACGAATCACAAAGTTTAACCCTTTAACATCCAAGCAGTCACCGGCGACAGAATGATGACATGCGTACTTCAAGCCTTAGCTCTGGTTCTATTCGCAAAAATCCCAATGGATTCTGAAAGCTAATAAACAGACCTTATTATGGTAGTAACGACACTGCATGTGTGCCAGGGGTGGTAAGTTTGTGGAGCGTATGAGAGCATTGAGTGATTGAATTCCAGCAATATTTTAGCAGAGATTTCATTGTAAATATTTTATCAATAGTGTATATAATAGTATAAGTATTGTTTTAGTAGTAGTAATAGGTGTGTTATTGTTAGATTGTGCTATTTTTTTACGTTTCTTCTGTAACTCTCGCATTCGCGCAAGTGTGTCTTCTCTTCCGTATTTCCTCACATTCTTCTGCTGTTTTCTGCACACTAAAGAGTTCGATTTCAGTGGCAAAACACATAAATAGTGAAGGAAGATGTTTATACAATTGTCAGGATTGAGGAGAGCCCCTGGGAGATTCGTGGAACACAAAGGGTAGGTAGGGGGCATTTCACCATCTCAATATGCAAGTAATACAGTTTTTATATTCCCAACAAAAATGTTTTTCAATATATAGTGTCATTTCTCTAATTGACATCATCTAATATTGCTTTATTACTGCTCCTGCTCTTGATTTCAACAACATTTTGCTTCACTCATTATTTTTACTTTTTCTTTTGCCAATTTTTGTATAGAAAACACAAGGATTTTATCTAATATATTTAGATTTGTAGATTTTTTTATCAACAATGTAAATCAATGTAAATTGTAATAATCGTAATTAATAATCGCAATTACAATTCAAGGGAATAATCGACAATTATGATTTTTGTCAATTGTGCAGCCCTAGAAAATACCTGATTGTCATTCAGTTTCATTTTACATACACAAAGTGGGTGCCATCTAGTGGTGAAGAGACGGGATTACCCTTGGAAGTACAAGAAGTGATATGGCTTGTGTTTTTCAAAGTTCTGCCACAAAAAAATAAGTGTATAAGGTCTAGGAGAGGTTCATCTGGCTTTTTCATACAATCATCACTTTGCCTTGACCCATTTTTATTTTGTCTCAACACATTTGATGCTTCTCTAAAATGTCTCAGGAGCACAAATATTACAAATCAAATTGTACACAAAGAAACAGTGAAAAACTACAGTGCTTATATCATTAGTATTGAAAGGTTTTCTCAGGTTTAATGAAAGAGCAGATTTCTGAAAACAATTTAATGCATTGTTTTGTCTTAAGGTGTCAATATGACTGCTATTGTAAAAACATATTAAAAATAAGTTACATTTTCCATCAGTCAATTAATCAAATAACCGCTTACTGGTGTTTTTTTGTTTTTTAAATATTATTAATAGTACCCCCCCCCCCCTCCCACCCTCACTCCTTGAAAAAAACTAGCACAACTTATGTACTTAATAATTGAAATGCAAATGAATGGAGAAAAAAAACCCACTTAAAATTAATGTTTCTCATGAAAACTTCACAGGTGTCTTCTGAATTACTTTGAGTTAAACGGAGTAAATCAAAGTTATTCTCAACGAACGGTCCCTGAACTTCTGAACGCAGAATGAAAACACAGCCGTCATTCTTTGTTTTACAGTTCAAAATCAAACTTTCATTTAAGGTTTAAATGTAAAAAAGAAAGATTTTTAAAGCTTTGGATTTTTAAAGTTTACTTTTAACCCCCATTCATAGTTTAGTTTTTATCTGATTAATCAAAAATAGAATCTCCCAACTAATCGATTCTCGAAAATATTCCTAGGAAGCTTTTTTTTTATCATCAGTTTTATTTCAAATTAAAAAGAAAAGAAACAAAAGAATACACAAGCAATCTTTTTCCCTGTTCATTCACCCTTTCCTCACAATGTAGTCACAAATATAAAAACTTTTCAAATTCATATTATTTATTGATGTATACAGTGTAATAAAATAAAAAACTGATACTTCCTTTAATATCCTTGAGTCAATGTCTTGCGTCCAAATGGGTCAAAGACACATTGTCCCATTTTAGAGGCTATATTTATACCTGAGGGTTATACAAATATGAACTAGCATTTTTTACCGTTATGTCCATGTTTAAAATAATTCTGAGAAAAGCCACAAATAAACATTTTTGATTTGATTAGTACAATCTTTAAAAGCAAGGCCCAACAATAGCACCTTATATCTTCACAATAGAAAAAGACTTATCTGAGCGTAGCAGCTTCTCTGTTTTCATTGTGTAGTTCATTTTAACAACAAAAAATAAATAATTAAATAAATTACTTTTGAACTTCAATACAAGCCCTACACAGAAAAGACCATTTGCATTACATTGCCTTTTAATGAGGTCGGGTTTTTAAATGAGAGCGAGTCCCACAGGGTGTGTTACAAAATTATGCGTTTTGTACTTGACCTAATCGCTAAGCTCTCTTCTCCCTTGGTAACTGTCGCCAACCCATCGCTGAGTTTTCCACGGGAGCAAAGATGTTTTTTTTGGTCCAGTTTTGGATTCAGAGGGAGCATATTTTCAAGGACTATACAAAAGGGGATATATATAAATGAAAATCTGCTGCTATTCAACAGGATTTCAATCTGTATGCGGAAATGTACTATGCCCCCCCCCCCCCTCCCCACCAAAAAAAAAAAATTGTCCAACACACAATTTCAATAAATGCACTCAGGATGGAATGACTCAAAAAAGGTACCGTATTTTTCGGCTCATAAGACGCACTTTTTCTTCCCCAAAACTGAGGGGGAAAAGTTGGTGCGTCTTATGAAGCGAATGCAAACCGCCGCGAAGTCCGGTAACGGCCGTATGAGAGGTGTAAGAGCTCCGGAGCTCCGGAGCTAGGCCGAAGCCGCGGCCATATTTGTTTACCAAGCGCTGCACGCTGACGTCATCGCACATCTCTGCCATTGCGCGGACGTAACGAAAACGGGGGGAAAAACTACATTTCCCACAATGCCTTTGGCATCCGCATCCATACTTACGTCACGAGCGAAACTACAGAGATCAGCTGACTCTCGCATTTGAGTGATCTCTCACGCTACAAACCCGTTTTCTCACGCTAAAATACATTTCAAGATGTGAAATGGGCACAGCTCATAGTTTGTCTGCTATGTTTTTTGAGCCTGACAATAAGATGATGATCGATAAGCATCGCCTTCAGTCTGTGAGGGTTTTATTTCCGCTAAACATTCACTTGGACAGTTTCACAATCTTGGACAGTTTGATCCTTTTGAGTTATTTGGGTTTTCATAAGCTGACAAAAATCAAAAGGATTTATATTAGAAAAAAAAGCATACGCTTGTTTCCAGCGCTCGCTCTCTATCTCTCTCTCTTTCTCGCGGGCGTGCGCGCGCGCGCTCGCGCTCGCGAGGTAAACAAAACGCTCTCAATGACTGAAACTCTTCTTTAATAAACTCAAACTCAAATCATCTCTCAACGTACATCTCACACATGTACATACGAGATCACAAACGTAACGTGCTCTGCTATTAGGGAGTGTTTGTTTAAAGGGGGGCTGACTAAAAAAGTTTGAGAACCACTGTATTATTACTAATGTGGGGGCAATCTTACTAGCTATTATTAGTAATGTAGTGACAATGTTATTGGCTATTATTAGTAATGTAGTGACAATGTTACTGGCTATTATTAGTAATGTAGTGACAATGTTGCACTGGAACAGTGATGGTGATAACGAATGGTGGACTTTAGAGTGATGAGTGGGGGCAAAGAAAAACATTACAGCCTTTTTTTTGTTACTTTTACTGTTTACTGTCTGTTCATGTTACATGTTTGGCTGTTAACTTTTACACAGTTGATATAAAATATTTTACAACAGTATTTGGTTCAGAATCTTTTTTTTCTGGATTTTCCTCTTTAAAAATTGGGTGCGTCTTATGTGCCGGTGCGTCTTATGAGCCGAAAAATACGGTACATTAAAATATTCTTACATTTGGATTCTGATCATTTGGAGTTTTTGAACGCATTCCCTGAAAAATGAGAAATGGAACCTCAAAACGCAATAAACAGATCATCTAAATGCTATGGAGTTAATCGATTCAACTCATTGAACCACAATTAAATATTCCACATTTATTAACATATATGAACAGACTGAGTTTATAACATAAAAATTATATTTTTGCATTAAAACTCAAAGAGAAAGAGTATATCTACAATTTT
This sequence comes from Danionella cerebrum, assembly GCA_007224835.1. Taxonomy (NCBI): domain Eukaryota; kingdom Metazoa; phylum Chordata; class Actinopteri; order Cypriniformes; family Danionidae; genus Danionella; species Danionella cerebrum. The sequence continues at coordinate 152,709 of SRMA01027267.1, read as the reverse complement.
CTACTTCAGAACAGCACACGCACTTTTCAAAACATGAAATTGAAACTGGAAAGGTGACGTGATAAAGAAACGACTCAGATAAAGTCAACATTTCTGAATAGTAAAAAATAAACATTTGTGTGCATCATTTTGATTATTAAGCGGGCGGAAGGAAGGAAGGAAGGAGGCAGGCAGGCAGGCAGGAAGGAAGGAAGGAAGAAAGAAAGAAAAGTTCATGGAACTTTTACAAAAATATTGTCTGTGCCCAAGTGAATTGGAATTGCTAGTGTGGGTTTTTCCTCCGGGTGCTCCGGTTTTGTCACGCATCTAAAATATTTGCTCTAGGCTAATTAAATATACTAAAACTTTTACACTGGTTTTAAATTATTAACAAAAACCTTATCATTTTTAATCCCTTAATCATAATTTAACCAGTTATTATTCACGGCCCGCCTACGGAACATGACAAGCAGAATAGGTTTTAATTCAGTAGAGTCTCCTGAACATTTTCAGACCTTCGTCAGAACTCTGTGACCATGATTGGCCAATCAGCAAGCCAGTAAACAAGCCCTGGCCACTCATTGAGCGAGGAGGTCAGTGTGGGTCCTCATTGTTTTGCACGTGTACAGCCAACCAATCGCGATTAAGCTCCACGCTGACTGACAGGTCATTTAACCAATGAGAAAAGCTTTCCAATGATATATGGTTTGCCACAGTTCTGTTTACTCTGACGTAGAGTGTACGTGACTGCATGAAGAGGGCAGATGCTTCCAGTCGGCCATCTTTACGCACACTGGTGAGCAGAGCGCACAGCAAAAACTTTGTTTTTGGAGAAACAGACATTGTATTTGGTTAACAAGTGCCAATTTGGGGCCATATGGTGCCCGCCTGGACATTGTCATAAGAATCACTCAAGAAAACACATGTTTAGCTCCATTTTGACAGATTTTGGTCATGTATTGGTCCACAATTGTGACTTCTATTCAGTTTTGTCAAAAATTCAAAAACTTTTTTTTTTAATTAGGCGAGGATAATTTCTACTATTTCTACAAAGTTTGTGAATCTATAACTTTAGTTTTGTTTAAGGTATCCAGTTCCTTACTTTTTCCTGCTGATCTAGCAAGGGTTACATTTTCAATGACACCAAGGACATTAATTTAACCCATAAAATGTGAGAGTTACAACCATTTAATTTTGGATATGCCTTTTTCAGACCTCTGTTCAAAAAGAGGTTAACAGGTTAAAAAAAAACTCAAAGCCATTCTGTTCCACATAACATGCTCATCCTAGAACTAATTTATAGTTGGAGTAATCTGCATGAACGTGCTATACAAAAACATCTGACGTTAAATTTTAATTAAACAGTTGATACTTGTTGGTAAACTGCAACCAGAAAACCAATGGGAATACGGTCAAATAGGAAAACAAGAAGAGTAATGCCAGAATGACAGCCATGAAAATGATCCCAAAGGACCCCTGGAGGTATCCACAGGTGGGAATGAACAGAAAGTGATGATGGCGCAGAGGGGTGTGGCGACAGAGCATCACTAAACTCTTTCTTCTTTCTCACTGAGGAATATGAGCCATCCCCGAACTGCTTGAATTACTTTTAAGCATTAAGCATTTTTAACTTTCACGAGTTTCCAGTTACACAGCGAATTTGGCCTCGTTTAAATGCGCATATGTAGAATATAGCTGTAACCACCAAAAGTTAAAAGCTACGTCTCATGCATTAAACATTTTGTTGCATTTTAAATTCAAAATGCAATTCCGTGGCTAAATCCGCTTTGTTTCAATGTTTTTTGCTCCTGAAAACCGAGGGTGAGCACAATCCCCAAAAGCGTGCCTTTGCCTCGATGCAAATATCCATCATGAATTCTGATTGACAGAGACGGGTATTTTAATTAAACTTACCGAACACAATGCAGATACAGACATCGATTACTGAAAGCTCCACATTAACAAGTGTTGAAGCATGTGAATCATGTCAGATGAGATAGTACTCCGTGCACGTCTCCGTCCAGCGCTTGGTCACACACGCACCTCTAAATCCCGTTCCTTCCATTCAACACTGCATGTGAGATCGGTCCCGCAGGGATCACGCACCAAACACGCCGAATTTACGCGAATTTTTCACAGCGCAAATCCCAAACAGTGAAATGTGCGCACACTTGCTCTTACCGGTGAGTTTGTTTACCGCAGTTTCATTGCAACCGCTCGACGCAGAGTAAACTCGGCTCGCGTCTGCCTCTTCGGAATAAATCCCTTCTCGGGTTACGGAATTTGCCGAATGTTGTCGAGTTCTAAATCGGAACTAGAGGAAATACGTCACGGGGTCTGGGATCAAGGGGGATGTAGTTCCTAAGCACAACTCTCTGTGGCACCGTTTTCTGATTTTTACAGTTAACGGCCACAAACAAAAAGAAAGGGTTATAATGTTTTATTATAATGTGTCATGTACACACACACACACACACACACACACACACACACACACATATATATAATATGGAAATAGGAAATTTGTTGCATTTGTTGATAAAATTAATGAATAATATTTGACTGATATATATATATCAGTCAAATATTATTCATTAATTTTATCAACAAATGCAACAAATTTCCTGGACAATCTGCACAAAAAATTAGCTCCAAGAGGAAAACGTTTGCAATTTTTCTTATTCTAAATCTGCATAAAATTAGCTCCAAGAGGAAATTTCTCGAGTGACGATTCGTTTCATCAACATTAAAGTTTTCTCATGTTAAAATGAGAAATCATTACACATATAGTAAACAAAGTAATAGAGCATATATTAAGGTTTATAAACCAAAATGACAATAAAATGATTGTGCCCAAAACACATGAACTGTGGTGCAGAGGATGGGGAACGGGGCTCCCAGCAGTTTCTATAACTCACTTAAATTTGAACTGTTTACAGAGGAACATTTCAGGAGAAACTTCGTTTTAAAAGCTTGAACCAGATCATCCAGAGATTTTTATACCCGAGTATTAAAAACTAGATGCGGCAAAACCAGTGCTTGATTCCTCATTTGTTTTCTCCACGATCAGACCAAAGAAGGACTCAGCCAGGTACGACTGCCTTAAAGCAAGAAATAAATAAATAAAATAGAATTCAAATCGTTCTATGTTCTCAAGAACAAAAGGGCAAGTGTATTTATAAAAGATTAAGATCTTTGTATGTTGAACGAATGTGATGAGCAAACTCACCACTGCTTTACTGCAGCAAACTTTTATGGTGACTAAAATTATAATTAATTAAAACAATGGAGCTCAACATAATCAAGACAAGTGCACAAATTTCCGTAATTGAATTTATTTTAAATACAATGATTAGAGAAAGCTGTGTGTTTCTGAATTGGTTGCTTGACCATCTCTGCTTTTCATGTGCCATTGTAAATCCCCTCCCCATGCAGATTTAGGGTCTCCCTGGCCCCAGGCTTGACTGAAGTCAAGAGATGTGTATTCAAGCACCTGGAATGTGTTAGAGACATGTTGACCCAACAAAGCTCAAACAGCATTCCACGCATTCTGTAGAGAACACCTTAAAATTACAATTCTCCATCATTTACAATTTATACAAACCAGCTTAGAAGATCAGGAGGACAAAAACCACAAGCCATTGGTAACAAAAGATCATAGGAAGTGCTCTTAGAAGAGGTTCGGGCCAAGCCCAGAATCAGTGGGGCGCTTAGATTTATTTTCCTTTCAAAAGTGCAAAAAAAATTTTACTTTTGAAAGAGTCTCCAAAGTTACAGGGCCATTTGAGCCTGTTATAGTGCTTTAATGCTGCACTCTATGGTTAAAAGTGTTGTATTATTACAAAGCCAAAGGTCTGTAGCAAAGTCTCTTCTTGGGGGCTGGGCTGTGGCTTTTTGTTTCTTAAGGTTAATTCTGATGCTACGAAATGGTTTTGGCTGCTTTTTATTTTTTTTAAATCCCTTTTTTTGTTTACGATATTGCCACCAATCCACTTCACACAAGCACTCTTCTGTTTAATAAAGAATTATGGGGCGGCAAGTAGCGTATTGGTGGAGAACCAGAAGGTTGGGGATTTGATTCAATCCATTCTTGGGCAGGCCACTTCACTCGCATTGCCCTGTATGGATGTGTGTGACCGGTGGGGTGTGTTTGGTGGTGGGCTGGAAGCTGTAAGTGGAAAATGGCAGCCTCGCTCTGTCACTGCCGGTGTGTGAATATGAAGCAAATGAATAATGGTCTGGACTATATACATGTACATTTTTACATTTTTAAAATGAAACTACGAGATTCACTCGTTCTGTATTAAATGAAAAATACTCAACAGACTGATTTGGATGTTTGAGAATTATTTTTATTTGTTTCATGGTTGTATTGGACAGTGGCAGTCTGGGCAGTTATTTTGGGCAGTCGTGGCCTAGTGGATAAAGTGATTGACAGGAGATCATCAGGAGATTCACTTTCATAACAGAGGAAAATTGGAATTATATAGCTATTGGGACCATGATGAAGCACAGGGAACCCAATAGCCAATCAGAACCCACTCATTTACTGATTTCAGTACAGAAATAATACTCAAAATCCTCCAACATAACTCAACTCACTCGTGACACAATAATAGTGAAGCACAGAGTCCAGAGAGTAGCACACAGTCTTGAGAGGACCACAGTTTGTTATATTCACACCTTTAATTCACCTGTTCGCTCGTTTCAAAGTTTTCCATGTATTTAATTCCGCCTTTGTCATATGATAGAAGTTCCGTCACATGATTCCCTTCTCGCCTGGCTTTCTGTTAAGCTTCATTACTCCCCTAGGGTTATCCTGTGTTTATATTCCAGCACCTATGTGAGCTTTGAATGGGATCGTTGGTGATCGCCGTCACGCAACGCAGCTTTACGTTTGACTATACAGTGGTACTCTGAGATACGAAATTAATCCGTTCCAGGGTGACGTTCGTATGTCGAAGCAAGTTTTACATGTAAAACGCCTAATTCGTGCAACGGCTCTCAGAAACAACAGTATAAGTAGATGAAAAAAAAGGAAAACCAGAGAAAAATCAAGTAACATTTCTTCAATCCTAAAATCTACACATTGTTAATGTAATAAATGTTAATAAAACAGAAAAAAACACAAGCAAAGTAGCATTCGTTCATTTAGTTTAGTTCATTCCTCCTCCTTTGGAGAAGTCTTATGTTATTCAGGTGTTCCCTATGAAGGTCTTTTATATTTCTTTTTGTGTTTATTTTACTTTTTTTTGGTGATCAATAAAAGTGCGAGGGAAGCACGAGGAGTTTATTCAGAACTCAGAGATGGAACTCGAGGTACAGTTCACTCAATAAAGATTTCAGTCTTGATGAACCGGTGGTGATACCAAAGCACCAGAGCTAGCAGACTGTGGAGAACCTCCCAGTTCCAACAACAACAACTGAAGTCCAGAAGGAAAGAGCACTCACTCAAGCTGGGGAACACAAAGATCCAGGCACTCTATACAGGAAAAGACTTAAGACTGAAACGAGAAGTTCGGCAGCGATAATTCAATGCATACGATTCCATTCATCAATGGAATTTTTTTCATTCGTAGTGTGACTACACAGTAAAAAGGGAGCACAATTGGAGATTAAAGCGCAACACGCAATCAACATCAGCTGAATGAAATGATGAGGGGAGCACATGAGGCAAGGATAAACACAACAAAACTTTTTAATGGGTTAATACGAGACGAAAAATCAGGTATACGAACAGCAACAGGCGAGGTCTTTAGAGATAGTAAATGGTCGGATCAATTTGTGGGCCAAATTGCGATTGGGAAGATTGCGCTGACCAAAAATGTAGAACAGGCAAGTCTCCAGCAGTGACGCGTGCAAAAATAAAGTCTGATCGAGGGTGTTAATACCCTAAAGAGCAGGCAAAAGGAGATATTAGTGACGGAAGAATAGATGGCAACACTCACAGGGTCATAGAGCCAGGTTAGAACTAAAGTCTAAATGCTTAAACCCTCAGCCATGGTAAGGTGATGACTGTAACAGTGAAGATGGTACATACACTCAGATTTATTTACAAAATAAAAAAAATGCAGAGATTAAATAAGGCTTAGTTTAACAGATGAATAAAAAGGCCAACAGGCAAAATATCGCTTGAGTAACTAGAGGAAACCAAGGAAAAATTAAATGTAACAAAGAACTCTGGGAAAAAAAAACCAAAGGACTCACGATAACCACGGGCTAGCATCAACAATAACTGAGCAAAGACACAAGGAAAAATAGTCAAATACACATGACAACACTCAGGTAATTACTGGACTCAAGCAACACATGGGGAGAAATGAGGACATCTAGTGGAGAAACAAAATCATAACATGTGAAAAGTACGTGCGTACACAAACTACACATAAAATGACAGGCCCTGACACAAAGATTCACACCTAAGGGGGAATTTAGATTATTCAATTAACCTAACCGCATGTTTTTGGGAATGTGGGGGAAACCGGAGTACCTGGAAGAAACCCACGCAAGCACGAGGAGAACATTTCAAACTCCTTCCAGGAAGGTCACCGGCGAGCAATCTTCCAACTGGAGGGCCACAGTGCTACCCACTGCACCACCGTGACGCCCAACTACAGCCAATATTTCATTAAAAATATTGCTAATAAATGTGTCATACTTAATATTATTATTATAAACCGAGTCTTTAAAATCAAGAGAAACTGAATTCAGCTTTTGGGCAATTCTTTTTGTAACTCCCAGCTGTAGTCTCTGTCAGAGCGAGCTAAAGAAACTAAATATTATTCAGGACATCAACCAATAGATGGAGCTGTTGCTCTTGAATAACTGAAAGCTCGCTTATTTTGCCAAAATGACCATGGTGGATAATATTAATTATGGGTTGGACAAGTCAATTTGTCTGTTCAAATCTCACTCATATGCATATATTTATTAGGTACACCCTGTTAGCACATAGTTGGACCCCATTTTCCTCCCTTAATCCTTCATGGCATAGATTCATCAAGCTACTGGAAACATTCCTCAGCAAGTTTTCTCCATATATAGACATGATAGCAACATGAAGTTGATCCATGATGGGAATCTCTTGTTACATCAGATCCCAAAGGTGCTCTACTGGATTGAGATTCTGTGACTGCAGAGGCCATTTGAGTACAGTGATCTCATCGTCGTGTTCAAGAAACACGTCTGAGACGATTCGTGCTTTATTATATGGAACATTATCCTGCTGCAAGATGTGTGATCAGAAGAACTGGTACTAAAGAGTGCCATGCATTCATGTAGCTGGCAATCGGCTCAAGCCAGTCTGGCCAGTCTTCTCTGACCTCTGGCATCAACAAGGCATTCGCAAAATTGCCGCTCAGAATTTTCTCATTTTTTGGACCGTTCTTTGTAGTCCCTAGAGCTGGTAGATCAGGAGTTTCTGAATGGCACCAACAACCTTTTTTCCCCACTCTGTAGCAGATCGTCTTGACCATGTCTGCATGCTTTAATGCACTGTGTCGCTGCCATATGATTGGCTGATTAGAAATCTGTAAAGTTGGACAGTATCCTGTGAAAAAATACTGCAAACAAAGAGAGCTTTCAGAAATATGATGATTAATTATTTTTTTTTTTAAATGTACAAAACTCAAAATGACAGAACTAAATAAAAATCAAAGTTTGTTCTCACAACCGTTTGCCTTCAAACCAGCATAAATTCTGATGGGTTGTCAAAGTCACACGTTGGTTAAAACTCAGTCACAAACTGAAACAGAAACAGTTGGGTAAGAGGCTAAACACGACAAGAAACCCTGCTATAATAGTGAGGTGTAGAAAGGCAGTCTCTCGTCATATCAAATTAAGCACAGCAACATGAAACAAGGTAGTTATTTTGCATCAACAAAGTCTCTCCCAGACAAAGATTCCAAAGCAGACTGGGATTTCATGATGTGCTGGTCAACACTTTTAGATAATAAAATACTACTATAAAGATAAAATATTTTTATAATAAAGAATATTCATTCATTCATCCATGTTCTCACCAGCTTGTTTCCAGCCCACTTCGGGCAGGAGATGATGGTACACCCTGGACAGGGGCCAGTCAATCACAGGGCAACACACACATTCACTCCTAATTTACTGCTTTCAGTTAACCTGATCCATGTTGTTGGGATTGTGGGGGAATCGGAGTACCCGGAGGAAACCCTCGCAAGTACAGCGAGAACATGCAAACTCTTCACAGGAAGGTCAACAACAAGCCTTGACGAGGCAACCTTCCAACAGTAGAGATACCCACTGTGACACTGTGAGAGAAAATGTGTTTGCAATAAAAAAATAGTGACAAAAAACTTTAATATTTGTAAGCAACCAGGGATACTACTGAATGGGCTCAGAAACCATAGCATAAAATATTTTTTTAATGACAGAAAAACACACTCCTGGGCTACTGCTACTATAAAGACATAAGCACTTCTAATAAGCAAAATGTGAGAGGAATCAACAGTCTCTATTAATTTTATATCCAGCATATAAATAAACAAATAAGTAAATAAATAAGTATATAAATAAACAAATAAGTAAATAAATAAATAAATAAATAAATAAATAAATAAATAAATAAATAAATAAATAAATAGATAGATAGATAAAAAGAACATTGCCGTGCCTCTCTCATTTGGTAAACAAATGAGTTCGACGTACTTTAACTTGGCTCGACACTATCATATATCAACTATCCAGCCTGTTCATAAAGAAGCAACGCTGACCTCTGATTTAGGCAGTGTTAACAGATTGTCGAGTGTCTCGATCTGTGCCTGTCACATAGGGAGGGAAGTACTCGTATTAAATGAGGATTCATTTATATTTTCTTAGTGCGTTATCTGCGACAGGGTCGCTGTTCCTCTCGACTCGCAATGGTGTTCGAGTCTTTGGTCAGTGATCTCCTGAATAGGTTTATAGGAGATTATGTGGAGAACCTGGACAAGTCGCAGCTCAAGATTGGGATATGGGGAGGTAAGAATATCGTCTAACTGCCAGTAACACCAAAACAAATAAGCACTGTTTAACCAGTGTTTTTTTGTATCATGCCCTGTGTTGTTTTACTATACTAGCTAGCATATTACTTGTAACGTTAGCCTTGTGGTCCAAGTGAAATCTTCCGTTGTTGAATGGTTTCTGCTGTCTTGTTTTCAAACGTGAAAGTCGTTGAAGCTGTCAGATAACGTTAAACAACCAATGGGCGGTTATTTGGTGTGTGTTTCTGCATTCATTTTGTGAAATTAGCTCGTTGTTGCTCAGGTAAATGTTATGTCCTGTTTGGACTGGATACAAGAGACTTTTATTCATAAAAAGCTGAAACTGAAGTGTCGTTTATTAATGTAAATTGGCTTGGCAGGTGAAGTTCTCCATACATAGGTGTTTTTTTTTTTGTTATTTCTTTCACTTTAGACTAGAACCCATAAACATGTTAGAAGTTTGGTTTCAACACCCCATCCCCCGCCTTATTTTTTGTGAAAATTAACAAAAATTTGTCAATAATTAAAACTGCAAGCAGTGATCAAAGGGCTCGAACACCTCCTGAGCGTCGAGTCTCATTTGCCGGTTGTGCCACAACCAATCCTTATTTAGCAGGCCTATTCAAAAGAAAATTGTTACATTTAGCAAATAATACAGTTAAAAAATAATTTGCCAATTTTGTAAAAACCGACAAGCGTCCACCAAATGCAGACCACAATGTTAACGCTGATTATGGACGATGTTCTACCCTCCACAGAAAGATAATCATCCAGAAAATTAGGCGAGACAATTTAAGTAAAGTGCCCCAACTATAATATGTAAAGTTTAATATGTTACATTTTTTACTATTTTACAAATGTAAAAGTGTTTCAAATATTATAAACTCCTGAAATGTGTTAAATTTAGCAAATGTAAATTGTATTGAATTTATGTAAATAAATCTATAAAATGTATGAAATAACCACTGGACAACAAAACAGTTGAATTTCATCTTTTCTTTTTCATCCCTTTTCCTAATGCAGCAACTACAATTTTTCTTTTGAGAATTGCTGACAGTTTATCAGAATTTTGTTCTGTTGGACTCATTGGATGGAAACGGTGCTTTATTTAATAAATTAAATTTGCATCCTTGGAATGAAAATACGGCTTATGACAATGACTTATGACTATGAACAGAGATAAAAAAAGTGAACTTTTTTTTTTCAGCGGTTCTTTAAAGAACTATAATCTTTAAATTTATCATGTTTTAAATGTTAGCTCCTCATATGCAAATAATGTTTCTGTTGATTTGTAACAACTGCTGTTACTAGAATTTAGGATCGACTCTAGCTCAAAGTGGATTTAATGCAGAACTACTTTCAAAATGTATCAATGTTATTTTAGGAAGTAACTTGTGTAAATGTTACGTAATATAAATAATTGACTAGCAATAATAACATTTTTTTGATTGGTCAGAGTTGCACATTGGGCGAAAGGTGGAACAAGTCCATTGTAGGGCAGTACTCACACATCCGTTCACACTGTCTTGTCAATGCTTGTTAACTTAAATGCAGATGGGTGGTTGTTCATTAAATCGTTTTGTGAAGGCTATATGCAGTCATATATCAAACTTCTGATGTGTTATTACAGTCTCTTGACTAAATGTCTTGAGGCCGGAACTGCAACTACATTTTTCACTTATTGTAAATTCCAGTGAAGGTTGAAGCCACAGTCATGACTCATAAAAATCATGTGAAACTTGTGTTTGCTTCATAGCCTCAGTTCAGAGTCTCTTTCTAATGTTCCAGATGCTTTGTTTGATCTTAAGGGAAAGTCACATTTATTTCTACCAAAACTTCACCATTGACGCTCTCTTTCATCTGTTTGTTTAAAGAGTCCATATCAACGCTTAGAAAAGTTGAGAATTTGGTTTTTGAAGACATATCCAAGGTCAAAACACACTTTAATTTCCTTTTAATACACATTTATTGTTACCAGATTTTTAAACAACTCAGTAATGAATCGTTTTAGGAATCTTTTGTTTGAAACTCCTCCTTTACTTGAAGCGACTTGCACTGATTGGTCTGCTCTCATTGGATACTGCTCGTCACATGCATCTCAGAAACCGACGTCTAAAACTAATATTGCACAACTATTATTACTCATGAATTAAGTAAAATGTCCATAAACGTAAACAATACCATTGTCACTGCCTCAATGCCTGTTTACTTCGACCCAAATTTTCATAGCAAATCCTTGTGCTCCAACACTCCTTGTGATTTAACCATGGGCGCCAACGGGACATCGCCTCAACATCCAGGCTTTTTTCATTGTGTACTTTGAATTCCCCTCTGTTGCCGTCTTATTATTGTTTTTCTTCTTTCCCGTTTCTTCGCTTGGTACAGTGATGTCTGTCGGAGTGTAACCGCCATCTTCAGGCAGGGAGCATAATTGCATCAATATTTCCTTGATGCAGACGAAAAGCACCCTGCTTAGAAGCCATCGGGAGATTCCTGCGAATACCAATTCCGGTTGATGTGAGCAGGCCTTTATCAGTCCGAGCCTGTCACGATGCAGGGAATTGAAAAGTCAAATGTGGAGCTCAGGATAAAGTGCTGAGTTTTACAACACCGTGGACATGTGAGGGAGAGCGAGGTAGCACAAAGGACTAAAGGCTGCTGTAACAGATGAGGATAGTGGGAAGAGCGCCACGGAAAGGCTGGGATACACTGACCCGGAAATAAGTCCCGCGAGTGTAATAGAACCTTTGTCCGAGGAGGAAGAGGATGATACTCCAAACAAAAGCGATTGGAGCAGGATTCCTCTCGGTGGTAAATATTCTGTTACATTAATGTTGGAAACTGTGATACCAGTAGCTTGAGAGCAGGTGGAGCTTTGTTTTAAAACATGAATGGATGACGCGTCGGTGGTTGGAGGGGTGTAGTATCGGGTGAAGTCACAGTTTTGAGCTAAAGATTAAGTTTCAGCATCTCAGAGTTGACTCTTTAGTATTCTGCGAAATACAGTACAAGATTGCGAAAACTGTACTGTACAAACTGTAACAAACTTAAATGGTATGTTCAGATAGGTATTCTTCCTACTCGTAAATCTTTCCCCATCACCTTCATCTCTCATCCACTTCTCCATTTCCTTTTAACACCCTCCTGTCCAGATGTAATTAAAGCAAACTGGTCCGTGGGAAAAATAAATCACTACATAAATTCACTGCTTCCATCCAGAGGAGGAAACACCAGACCAGGTGTTCATTCCCCTGGAGATAACAAAACTGTCCAGCTCAAACGAAGCACCTACTCCCCTATGTGGTGTCTTTTGAGCAGGACCGAACAAGGTAAAAAAAAGACTCAAAATGTGGACTGGTAATACGTCAATAACATTCAGCTGTAGCTCATGATCAAATGACATGAAACAAGTATTTAGTTGGGATACAACGGTACACAAACCACGATTTTTGGTCCTGTTCTGAGGGGTTAGCAAATTTTATAGGTACATTTTTTAAATCATGTTATTTATATGGATCGCATGAACAGATACATAATGGGTCTTCATAGAATTCACTTTATTTTGCTAAATCAAACATCAAGACATATCTACAAAAATGTTTTGAATGAAAACACTAAAATAAACAATTGTAGCTTGGTTGGCATGAGCTTCTTCAGCAGCGAGCGGATCAGTGCAGGAAGAGAGGGATTTAAGTCTCTCAAAAGTTAAAGACACCCAGGAACAGCTGTCTGAAGGTGGCGCAGAAGATGTTGCCTTTTGCATAATTTATAAAACATCGCCGAAACATGTGACATTTTTGTTTACCGTTCTCATGAAACAATAGAAGTCCTGCCCTCCTCTAACTTTAGCGCTCTCTGATTGGATATTTACATGAAGGAGATTCATTGTTCATTGATTAGATATTTGCTTTTCATTCCCAAACATCTGCATTTTCACACGTGAAACTAATAGTAATATTGGAGTTGTTCAAATGAGGAACTGAAAACCGTAGTTCACTAATGCGTACCAAACCGAGGAGGGTGAGCCGAAAGGTTTGCTATAAAACCAAGTTTTGTGGCTCCCTAGTATTTAGTAGTAGCTAAATATAAATACTTGTATCTATGGTATTTTAAGTAATCATTCCAAATTTGAGTTTAGTATGTTTCAGAACTTTTATAAATAAATACCTTGAAGGCTTGTGAAATTGGCACCGTTAATCTGTTTAATTTAACATCACAGAGGCCTTTTGAAACTTCAAGAGTTAAATGGTAATCACATGAAATCTCTAGGAGGAGTTCGTTAAAGTACAAGGCTTGGAATTTTACAACCATCTTTTTGGAAATTTGCTCAAATTGACTTTTTTTTTGTATCTCTTGGACACTTACCGTACATAAGTGTTGACCTGCAAACCTTTCAAACCCTTATTACACATAGCAAATTTGAGCCCGATCAGCATTGCGAGCCTGGGTAATTAGAAACTTCTCTTTTTGTGATGGCCACCCTGCACATATATTTGAACGAAGTCAAAAAAGCTTCATAATGTAACATTGCATATGTCTTGAGTTAAGACTGGTGGAGTTCGGAGACATGAACACAGATAGGAAGAGTTCGATAAATTCTGACATTTTTAGAGATTTTTGCAAAATACCTGACTTCCTGTCGATTTTAAGTCTTTGTACTCTACATGTGTGCCAAATTTTGAGTGCAGCATAAACTGAAACATGTTTCACCACAATCAGATGTAAATTTTCACCAATTTTTTTTACAATATGTTTAGACCATCAAAAATGCACAGAAAGCCATGAAACAATAATGCCCTGAGCAATTACAATAGGGATCTACACACTGTAGGTGCTCAAGCATTAAAATAGGATCAAGGTGTTGTCAAGTACCTAAAGACACAAAGAAACCTTCTGAAGAAAACCTTGCGACTCGCTGTAGTGAGGTGAATAATCACACAAGAGGGGCTTTAATGCAATCACTCGGAGGATGGATTTACTTACAGAACTGCAGTTATGAAACCGTGAAGATCCATCAGGCTCAGCTGCTCTCTGGGAAAAAGGAGACGGAGGGAAACTGCGATCACACATGTTGCTATGATCGGAGTACAATACTCATTGTCTGTGTTTTTGCTCTTGTTTTATCCCACTTCCATCGATTGAAATCAGGTGTGCCTGGACCGCGCTGATCGAGTCTTCCAGGATCAGGATGAACACCGTCACATTGCAATAAAAATTAATTGTAAAATTCACAAAAGATTAATCGTAATATGTCACAGTTACCTTTTTTTGATATCTTTGCTTCAAACATTCTCAATAAGGTAAAATCTAAAAGGGACCTACTTTGGTGTTAAAGAATTGGCTCGTGGAGCGCACAGTGAGTAATACTAGGTTCTCAAAATTTACAAAACAAAAATCAAACATATATTATCCAGATGATCGCTAAACAATAAAACACTCACTAATACAAACAATAGACTAAAGAACAACTTTCAAACACTTGTTCTTTCACACAAAAACCACTTATACAGATATTTTAACGCAGCGTGTCTTTTGGTTAAAGAGAGAAGCGGGATCACAAGTCCAACAGGACGGGGCAAAAGAACAAAGTACTGGTGTTAGTGGCGTGGCAACACTGAATAGACGATCGGACTGACAGACTGCGAGAGAGAGGATTGGTTGGGTCAGCGCTCAGTCCACTCTCCAAAGCAGAGAATGAATGTGAAACAATAATACGCTAAATTTAACACTTCTAAATAATAATTATAATCTGCACTATGCCTCATTTTTAGGGGCCAAGCAGCAAAGCTGCGAAGGCGCCTATTGTGTTTGTTCCGTTTCTTCTTCTTCCTCTTCTTCTTCCGCTTCCTCTAGCCGTATGAACCGTTTGCGGGAAAGTTATGAAATTTGTCCCACTTACTGCCAAGCCTCTGACCTATAAGCTGACCAAATTTGAAGTCTCCAAACCAAACCGCCTAGCCAAATTTTCACCCACGTTTATGCTAATAACTTTTACAACAGTAAGTCGTATAAACATAATTCCACTTCAGACGAATCGACCTGACCCTATGACGTCATTTTCCGCCATGAAAATATTTCCGCCATTTTGAATTTTGTGTAAAACCTACTTTTGCTAACTCCTCCGTGGTCGTTTGTCGTAATGACACGAATTTCGGTCCATATCATCTACTGACTAGGCCGAAAAAAAATTAATATAATTGGTATCAGCGCGTTTGGTCGAACCATGTCAATTTTTACTGTGTCGGCCATTTTGGGCGTCGGCCATTTTAAATTATGCCAAAAAATGCTGTATTTCAAACATGCTTTACTTTGAAATTCTGAAAGTTGTTGTGCACATTTGCCACCATGCCCTGGAGGGACTCAACAATTTTGACGACAGCACCACCTTGTGATCAAACGATATAAACAAATTTAGAAAAATGCTAATAACTTTTGCTAGCTTTAGCCTATTGTCAAAAATCTCATTCAGTGTTGTTCCTTAGGTCAAGCTGAGAACATAGATATAAAATTTGCCATAATTGATTGAACTTCCTGTCTGCCATGTTGAATTGGCTGAAAACCTTACTTTTCTAACTCCACCCAGACCGTTTGTCCGATTCTCACCAAATTTGAATTGGAACATCCATAGACCTTGCTGGTAAAAAGTTATTCGTAACGTGTTAATTGCTTTTACCTTTTTCGATAAGAGCCATGACGATGGTTATGCCGTCGAGTCAAGTGGTTTCCGAAGCTGTATCTCTGCAACCGTTTGCCATATTGACACCAAATTTGTTGTGAGTCATCAGTACCAAAGGCTGACCCCAAAACAAAAGTTACTAAGACCGCCACCTAATGGTCAAAATTCACAAAATTTTAAATAGCGCTCAATTCAACTTGTTTTTTATGCTACCATGCCTTGAGGTGATTTCATATGTCTTTGGTTTACATTTTGATGGTACTTCTGCTCACGTTTTGCCTACTGGATGCTTGGCCCTGCATTACTGCTTGCAGTTATATTAATACAGGTACTTTTGCAGCATTCAGACTTTGTTTTTATGTTTTTCAGGAAACGTGGTGTTGGAAAATCTGAGGGTGAAAGAAAATGCTTTGGTAAGTGTACTGAAAGAATCAGGTTCACACAGAGAGAGAGGGAGTGGAGGGAGGGAGGGAGACTGTGGTTAGTGGTTGAGTCTGAAGCAACCATTCTTTTTCTGATTGTGAACAAACTGGTTTTCCGAAGCCACTAGAACAAAATCACACCAGTATATTGTATTTACATGGTGTGACCACCCTTTGCCTTTATTTTGCCTTCTGCCGATATCTGGCCTCTGGGTTTCGTGATTTCTCAGGGTTCAATGTCCTTGTTCCCACATTTATGCCGTGTTTTTTGGTCGGCAACTCCTGCATGAAGTCCACTTCAGATTGAGACTGGTTTCTGCCGGTTCTGACCTGAATGGACATCTTCTGTTTTCGAAGGGTCGTTAGTATGGATGGATGTCCCGATGAGGTTTTTTGCCTTTGAGTCAAGAGTCATTTGATTTTGAATATCTGCAGATACATAGTCTAGATCCTATACTTTCCACTAACAGTTCTTTGATGATTTCTGTAAAATTAGTGAAATATGTTTTTTTTTTCTATGCACAGAACAAAAGTATTGCTTTCTTATTGGATTTAAATATTATTAAAAGAGCATACATAAGAGTTATAACACAAATACATTGGTACCTCGAGATACGAATGCTTCACGTTTCTAAAAATCCAAGATAAACGAAAAACACAAACCGTTTTGCTCTCCTCTCCGCTAATCTGACTTCGCCCTGCACTTCCGGGTTCTGACTCTCCACTCTCTCATTGACAAAGTGCTGAAACTTTGATCATTATCACACCAAAAACAATTTAAATCTGTTTTAAATCAAGCGAAACATCTCACACCCTTGGAACTGTTGGTATTTTATTCCGTTTTCATTGTTTTATTGTCATTTATTACATTAACAATTTGTGGATTCAAGGTTTGAAGAAACTTTACTTGATTTTTCTCTGGTTTTCCATTTTTTTCATCTACTTATACTGTTGTTTCTGAGAGGCATTCCATGGATTAGGCGTTTTACATGTAAAACCTGCTTCGACCTACAAAAAATTTGGGATACGAAGGACAAATTTTAATTCATATTAATTTAAAGCCAAATTAATTTCATATCTCAAGGTACCACTGTACTCGGTGCAAATTATATTTTGACTTGTCAGAACTTATTATGACGATAACTTCAATAACGTCATGGGTATCTTAGTAGGGGTGTCACACTCTGTGTCCTCAACTATTTCTAATGTATATTACTCCTAGTCACAATGAATGTTCACACTCATATTATAGAAATCTTTAATGCAATTGTGACTAGTGAAAATACAGTTGCAGATATCTGCAATTAGAATTAGGACTGAAAAAGTTTTAAGTGTTAAAAGGTTTTCTATAGGGTTCAGTGCTCAGAAGCCAGCTGTGTCTCTTCAGACTGCTTTGAAATCTTTGTCTGGGAGAGACCTTGTTGATGCAGTATAACTACCTTGTGTCGTGTTGCTGTCTTTCTCAACCTCACACTGCTTTTTATTTTTTTAAGACTTATTTTTGTGGCAGTTGCCTTTATTGATTTGTATGTGAAAGGACAGTGGAGAGTGACAGGACGGCATGTGGGGGAAGGATTGGGGAGGGTTGGGAAAGACGGCAGGTTCGGGACTTGTCAGACGCATCGTCCACTACACCACAGGGATGGATATCACACTTTTAAGCCTCTTATTTAGCTGTTTCAGTTTCAAGTCTTGGCTGGAGATGTGAAGTTGATGATCATTAGCACCTGTGTGGTATAATAATAAACATGACTATAATCCTGCAAAATCCCTGACTGCAAGTGCACCTATAAGAATTGATGTTGCTACTAGCACCAAATATTGATTTTTATTTTGCCTAAAATGACAAAATGAATGTAGGAAGATTCATGGATTTTCTTCATTTTATCTTTTCTGTTTAGAGTGAGTTTGACGTTCCTTTTAAAGTGAAGGCTGGTCAGATCGGTAAGTGATGTCTTTTCCTTTGCTGAAAAATGCGAGTGAGAAAATTGTGTAAAGATTTATTACGTTTCCTTGAAAACACAAAAAATCTATTAGAAACATAGTTATTTGTGTTTTGTTTCGAACAAAAACTTCTCAATACATCTCCACTTAGACCATTTGAACCACAGTTACCAAACCTTTCAAAGACATTCAAACGGGTCTGACTCTGGTTACTATATCTTTTCAAGCTGGTAACACTAAAGGAATTCTGGGGTAAAGCTGTAGCTCAAACTGAGAAACTAAAATATCAAACTCGCCACACTTGTGGAGGTTATCACTCTGTGCAAGAAATTCCCAACCTCTTTGCAAAAGTATTTGACCCCCAAATCTCTAGAACGGGTTAAATAAAGACTTTTAATGGCCATTGAAAATAAATAGAGAAACGGCAACAAGAATATCTTCAAGAAGAACAACTCACGGCTCCCTGGCAACCAAACCTTAGAATAGCATCCACATTTTCTGAACGCTAGATAAATGATGGACGTATAAGGGTTTTTAATGAAACTTACAGTGACTAAGGGAACATTATATTTTCACTGTCCTCTACATAGCAACCAGACTGTTTATCATAGCAACCAATTTGGTGTATCACTATTTCAGCTAAGGAAAGTCGTCGAGACATGGGGATTGGGTTAAATAACTCAAATTGGCACATTAAACTTTGTATAGTCACTTCATAGACACCACTTTTTTTTACCTTAGCAACCAGTTCATTTTCCTTATAAAAATACTTTTCAAGCAACGTCAAACTTTAGCCATCTAAAAGATTGTTTACCCTAATGTGAAGTAAATGTCTATGGTTTCCTATTGAAAAGGTTTAACACCTTTAATAAATTGCATTAATTAAACACATAATTATACAAAAACATAAAATTACTTGTACCAGGACTGTTTGTTAAATAATCAAACACTATCAGTTGTATTCTGTACAAGACAAACAGAGACAGGGAGAGCGAGAGACCTTGTTAAACAAGGTTTATCACCCAGTCAGATGACTTGGGCCAAGATGTCAAGCTCTATAAAGTAATTGCTTTGCAAGGAAAACATGTTTTTTTAACCTTTTAAGACCTACGGGAGCGCCGGCGATCCAATTTGCATATCAGTTTTTAAATGCTGGAAAACTGGAACCACATAAGATGGAGCATAAATTCTTTTTGCAAATAAAACAGAAGGAGTTAGACTTACATATGAAACAATCTTCATAGAGCATTTTTTCCTTGAGTGGGTAAATCCATTCAAAGTCACAAAAATCCATCAAGTTCACACAATAAAAGCATTATAATCCACACTGCGGGTGTTAACAGCACTTCTGATGAAGAATATTTCCTCATCACATTGAAAAAGTGATGAATTCCTGCAATATTACCCACGAACCATGACGAGACGTCATCTTCCCAGGACTTTTACGAAAACGTTTAACTTGGACTCGCTCAATCTGTATCTAAGTCTCTTTTAAACATCCCATAACATCCCTTTTGCCATCTGTGAGGAGCATCAGGCTCAAAAAAGCCACACAGGGGAGAAGAAAGTGTGTGGTAAGTGGTAAAAACAGTCCCTTGATGTGTGAGGCGCGTGAAGTGCATCAGGAACCATCACAAGTCCTTCCACAGCTCCTGAGTGCAGGACAATACTGTTCCACTGTATATAGCTTGTATAGGAACTAGTTCTGGATTATAGATTATTATTTATTTATACATTTATGTATATAAATATTTATGCCTGATTTTGTGTTGTGTTCTGAAGTTTTACCGCAGTAAAAATTTCATTTTTGTTATTTATTGCACTGTATATTGATAAGTTTTGTCTAATACAAAGCTGTCTATGATCAAAAGTTTCTTAGAAACATTTTTTTTTTCAATTTGCAATTTGATTGCAGTTGTAAATAGTTTATTTTGATGTTCATGGTATGTTTTCTGCAAAATGTGAATGTTTTAAATTTTTTGTCTTTATAAATTCACGTGTATTTAAAAAACTAAACAATGGATTCACTCAGAGTAAATTCACTGTGGTTCAAAAGCACTTTTTGCAACTTTTTTACATTTACAATTTTGAGGAATAAAGCTATGACGTGTGTGTATTTAGGAAAAAATCTGTGTTTTATCGTAGTTTTGACACTTTCGTCAGTTAATATTGAATTAACTCCATAAATCTTATTAGAATCTAGGATATAAGGGTTATATTGATGTATGGCCAACTGAAATAATAAAAAAAAAAATGGCGCCACAGCAGGTAAAAATGTAAATTGTTTCTTCGGCAGGTCATAAAGGTTTAAGACCTTCCCTAGTAATGCATGTTTCAGAATCTGTATTTAATTAAATAAGCACTCTTGTTTACTATTTCCATTGGATCTAAATGTATCTAGCAGTCAGTCTTTTAAAAGTGTTACTTTGTTTTGAACAGATGTTTAATTTGCTGCTTAATCTCATTAATCTGTCATGAAGAAAATGGTTCGTTATTATATGCTCACATTCTGTCAGACTAAAAGAGCATCTGCTCTGTAGGTAAACTGACCCTGAAGATCCCATGGAAAAACCTTTACAACGAGGCAGTGGTGGCCACATTAGACGGCCTTTATCTGTTGGTGGTTCCTGGAGCAAGTGAGTGCTTTGATTCTCTTTTTTTAACAAGTGTTGCATGTGTTTTTATTGTCACTTGGATATATTCATGTGATCATGTTTTTGTCACCCTGGTGTCCTTTCTTTCCAATAAGCTAAATGAGATTAACATGACTTAGTGGTACCCCAAGATACAAAATCGATCCGTTGCAGAGTGGCTTTCGTATCTCGAACATTTCGTATCTCATGACAATATAATTTCAAACTACATGTAAAACGCCTAATCCGTGCAATTGCTCTCAGAAACAACAGTATAAGTCGATAAACAAATAGAAAAACAGAGAAAAATCAAGTAACGTTTTTTCAATCCTTATATCTACACATTGTTAATGTAATAAATGATAATAAAACAGAGTAAAACACAAGCAAAATACTTAATACTTACACAAATGTGAAACCTTTCCTTGAGAGTGAGGCAATGTGTCGGAGGAGGTGGAACGGATGCAAAAAACATTACGGCACTACGTATGAAAGTTAACTTTCTCAAGATTTTTCACGAATTACTAACACCAACATGGTTTTAAGCCCAAGCGCAGAGAGTATGGAGTGTGTGAGAAGGGATGGAGAGACGCTTCTCAGAACGCGTCACAAGGTTTCTCTAACTTGCGCTACAGAGCAGCACTTTCCACGTTATAAACGTTATTTCTTTTGCGACTCTTAACTTTTGTTATAGTACATTATTAGTAATCCATACATAATGTTTCGCTCGATTTAAAACTGATTTAAAGTGTTTTAAAGCGTATCAGCCCGTTTAGCACTGTCTGCAATGGGAGAATGGAGCGCCAGAACCCGGAAATGCAGCGCGATGTCAGACTTAACAAACTGATAATAGAGCAGAACTGCTTGTAGTTGTTCGTATCTCAAATATTTCTCCTTAAAAGTAAAATATTTCCCGCGAGACCTTTCGTATCTCGAATATTTAGTAACTCGAAGCATTCGTATCTCGGGGTACCACTGTATTTTTAATTAGGGATGTCCCGATCACATGGTTGCAGACTCATCGGAATCATCAGATATATATGTATATACACTGTTGACAACTTTGCGACTTTTCAGACCGCCCGGCAACTTTTTGTAAAATCCAGCAGCTAGCAACAAAACAGCTGTTCTGGCAACTTTTAGCAACATTGTTCGTTTTGCTGATTGGCTCCTCTGGGCTCCCTCAATGCTGCTAGTTCACAAATAGCCTTGTATGCATTGATCAAAACAATCTCTATGGAAAGCCTTTTAAACATTTAAACCTATGGCAAGCTTTTTAACAATTTAACCTCTTTCAGTCCATTTGAGATGTCTATAATGTGAGTGTGACTAGTCTAAACATTCATTGTTGTCATTCATAGTTAAGAACATACAGCGTGACGGCCCTAAGATACCTTTTTCTCACACTTTAAAATTGTTTTATGTTCATTTCTTGACGCTGAAACCTAAAACGAAATGATCTGAAGACGAATCTAGTTAAAATCACAGAGATTCATTTGAACTTTCATGCGATTTACTTCCTCCCATTCCCATTGTTTTTAATATTATTTTAATGTTGTCTTACACCGCATATTTGTTTTACAAGTTTATATATGTTCTTTTAATAATGCTTTTGCATTGAAAAAAAGCAGTGTGAGCCAGGGACGTATTTCACGAATGTCGTGGCTTTGTGCAAATGAGGCGAAGTAAGTATCGAATTAGGATTCGGTATCAGCAGATGCTTAAAATTATGACTATGATAAAAAAACCTGATCGGGACATTCCTAGTTTTAATTCATGTCCACTCACCAGAGAGACGTATATGTTGTGAAATAAATGAAACCATATAGAGTGTCATTTTTAGTGGCATTTTGTAAAGTAAAAGAGCAGTGAAAGTCTTTCTAGACCATGAACTTGATTTATTCGTATAGATCTGATGAGATGTTTTACGTGTTTGCAGTCGAGACTAAGTTGTTTTCCACACCTTACAATGGTAAGCCAGGGTTAGTAGGTTGGTGCAGGTGGTGGATTGGGACCGATGAGATGCTCTTGTCTGCTCGTCAGGCACTTTAATTTGAATTTCTGGCAGTGGCCGTGAACACTAATCAAACATGAGTCCATTTGGAGACGCTTTACCAGCATGCAGTTCAATCACTTTCGAGTTTTCCCCATTTCCTTCCTAATCCTCCTGTTTTTATAAGCCAATCACATTCCTAAAAATGCCAAATTGTGTCTTTCAAGCTGATTTTTGTATTTAAAAGAATGTTTTCTACCAATCAAAAAACTGTCCATTTAAAGACATTTTTTCCAGAATCAGTACATTTGTTCTTTTTTTTTAACCAATAAAAAAAATTAGTCCTCTTCAGACCTGATTTCTAAATATCAGATCTGGAAATACATTGAATGGTATTTAAGGCTTTTGCAAACATTAATAATATATATTTCAAATCCTTAAGTTTTATTATTTCCTTTTCAGTAGATGTTTTAGGTCTAAACTAATTGACTTTCCAGATTAAAAACATGGAATTTAAATGAAAATGAGAATGTTTGATGTTTACACTTGTACAGTTTATATGCAAATAAATGACAATAACCTTGATTATACAATTTACAGCTGTGATCCTAATTTACATAATGACAACAGAAATGTCCAAATGGCCCTGATCAAAAGTTTACACACCCCAACTCCTAATGTTCAGTTGGTAAAGCTTCTTCTTGGCAACTCTTGTAAGTTCTTGGGTTCCTACAGTTCCCCCAGAGTGGTTCAAAGATATTGAGGTCGGGAGACTGAGATCCACTCTAGAACCTTCACTTTCTTCTGGTGGAACCAATGACGAGGTCTTTGTGTTTTGGATTGTTGTCGTGTTAGAATGTTCAGTAACGTACCATGTGCAGCTTCCGGGCTGATGATGCACATTTTCCTCATGGTCCTTTGATAACATTCATCTTTCCACCAAGTTTCCTGTGGACATTTGGAGCTCACACATCCCCAAAACATCAGTAACCCGCCTCCGCGCTTCACAGTGGAGATGGTGTCCCGTTCATGTTGACTCCTCTCCAAATGTAGCTTTATGGATGTGGCCAAATAAATTCACTTTTGGTCTCATTGCTTCAAAAAACTTTGTTCCAGAATTTGGAGCTTGTCTCTGAGCTGTTTGGTGTGTTGTACTTGTTTTCTTCTGGCAACTCAACCATGCAACACATTTTTCTTCAAGTGTCTCCTTGTTGATCACCTGGAAAAACCACATCACATTGTGGGTTTTTCTTTGCCTCCCTCAGCATTCCCACTTCCCAGGAGATCTTATATTGTTCCCTTTCCTATTTTGTTTCAGTTCATCTTCCTTTTCCTGTAGATCTTTTGATGGCTCCTTTGCTTTCCCAATCGCTCAGAATTCAGAAATGTCAGTATCACTGGATAAAAGATGCAAGGGTCTGCCAAGAGCCCAGAAGCCTTTTCTGCACAAACATTGAGTCCAAGCAAACAGGTTGAGCTGAGGAAGGTTTCCTTTTCCAGATGCTCGAACCCTTTTGTTTCAGTTTTTTTGCATGTTTTCAGCCAAAAATGTTTAACTTTTGATCAGGGTTATTTGGAAAGTTTCTGTTGTAGTTATGATTTAACAAGAGAAAATGCTGTTTCTTTATAATAAAGGGCTACACACAATACTATGAAATGAAAAAATACTTTTGCCTGAAAAATGGCAATTAATCTAAAAACTTATGAGCACAACTGTACAATTGTGAAATTCTTTGGAAGAGAATGTGGAGTTCATTATACTAAAAGCCAGGTCTGAACCAATTAATTTTATTGTCTTTGTATTTTAAGTTCAGGAATGTTAATACAGTGGTACACCAAGATACGAATACTTCGAGTTAAGAAATGTTCAAGATACAAAAGGTCTGGCAGGAAATTTTTTGCTTCGAGATATGAAAAAATTCCAAGATAAGAAAAACACCAACAGTTCTGCTCTATTATCCGCTTGTTAAGTCTGACGTCGTGCTGGGCTTCTGGGTCCTGACGCTCCATTTTCCCAGTGCAGAAGGTGCGCTTTAAGCGGCTGATGCGCTTTAAAACACTTTAAATCAGTTTTAAATCAAGCGAAACATTATGTGTAGATTACCAATAATGTACTGTAACAAAAGTTAGAGTCAAGATGTCGTAAAAGAAATAACGTTTATAACGTGGAAAGTGCTTTTCTGTAGTGCACGTTAGAGAAACCCAGTGGCGCGTTCTGAGAAGTGGTCTCCCCATCCCTTCTCACACACTCGGTACTGTCTGCGCTTTTAACCGTAGTAATTCGTGAAATATCTTGAGAAAGTTAACTTTCATATGTGGTTCCGTAATGTTTTCTGCCATCCGTTCCACCTCCTCCGACACATCGCCTCATTCTCAAGTTAAGGTTTCACATTTGTGTACATATTACGTATTTTACATGTGTTTTATTCTGTTTTATTATCATTTATTACATTAACAATGTGTAGATTTAAGGGTCGAAGAAACAATACTTGATTTTTCTCTGGTTTTCCATTTTTTCATCTACTTATTCTGTTGTTTCTGAGAGCCATTGCACGGATTGGGCGTTTTACATGTAAAGCTTGCTTCAAGATACAAAATGTTCGAGATTAGAACGCCACCCTGGAACTGATTAATTTCGTATCTCGGGGTACCACTGTACATCTATCCAATATAAAGAAATATAATGCTCAAACTTTAGATATAATTCTCCTCCAACTGTAATGGAAGATTCTTTAATCACTTCTAAAAAGTACTTCTTTTGTACTGGTAACAAGAAGCCATAGGTTTTTGATTCTCTCATGTATTGTTCTGATCTGTTCCTGATTGAGCTTCACTAGGGATGTCCCGAGCCGATCGTAAAGATCGGTATCGGGGCCGAACGAGGCATTTTGTAACTGATCGGAATCGGCTCTATGTATCGGACCGATCGAATGTTTACGTCAGCTACGTCACGCACGTGTCGCAAACTCGCATGTTAAACTCGCATGTTGTTTACTACTTGCAATACGGTGCTAAGATGTCGGCAGTGTGGAAGTATTTTAAGTTGGTAAGTGATTCTAGTCTGGTAGCTACATGCAACGTTTGCAATGCGAGCATTTCACGCGGTGGTACTAGCAAAGCAGCCTTTAATACTACCAACTTGATAAGGCATCTTAAAACGAAACACACGACAGAATATTGCGACTTCACTGAGCTGTAAAATTGAGATTTCATATTTGTGAGAAATAAAAAACTGTAAAGGAACAGGTTGCTTTCAGTTTTTTTTATTGATGCACTGCTGAGCTATTTGGTTGTCAAGAGTACACAATGGATTGATTTAATAACCTGCATGCACTTAAAGTGTGCAATTAGCACAAGGAAAAGACAAGTATCGGATCGGGACTCGGTATGGGTCGATACTTAAAATTAAATGACTCGGATCGGATCAGGGGCTCAAAAAACCTGATCGGGACATCCCTAAGCTTCACTGATGCTGTCAAACAAGATAAACCTTTATTCTACCTGAATGAAAAGCATGACTGCATGTACAGTGCTCAGCATTACACCCCACCACATTTGTCAGAAAACCTTTCCTTTCAGAATCTACATTTTCTATGAAATACAACACTACAAAATACTCCCACAATTGTGGGCCATTGATTTGTATAAAATATTTGTTTATTTTCACACACACAAAAAAGTGATTTTCCTTGTAAATTCATTCAAACCCATGTTGCAAAAATGAGCACAACACAATTATAGTCTCAGGAGAAAAAAACACACTACAACATTCTAATGAACAGGCTTCAACCACAAATGATTGCTTTAATGATTAATCTAATGATTAATTTAAGAGCAGTCCAGGCAGATATGGGGAACTATAAAAGAGCATTACTTAACAAAGAAAAACCCCTCCTATTTCATGCTGTCAGCAATGGCTCCCCATGGAAGAAAAATGTCACAAAATCTGAGACAGGTAGTCATTTCTTTACACAAAAAGCTTTGCATATCAGCTAAAATACTGTAGAAAAAGTGATTCAAAAATTCAAGAAAGATGGAGGTGCAATCAGCATCTTCTAATGAGAAGGTTGAAAAACATCTCCTGTAAGTTCACTTCAGTTCTCTAAAGCTGTAGAAACCAAACTGGAGCGAGTGTTTCCCGTGATGCACACTGCAGAGGGATGGCCACATGGGTATCATTCATGAAGGAAGCCTCTCTAGAAAAAGAATGTCTAGAACCCAAGCTGAACAAGATGAAGAATCCTGGGACTCTAGACTCTGGAGTGATGAGAGAAAGATCTCTGTTTCTGGAACGAATGGTTTTAAAACTTTTTTTTTTTTTTCTAAAACCAATGAAAAGCTCTTGATTCTAAGCTTCCGGAAGAAACTTAACCTTGGCCTCACTTCAGATCAGGATCCATGAAAAAATCCTTGTTGACAACGTTCTTGTACAAAGGAATATCAACAGAGTATCTGGTTGGCATGAGGTGGTTGCAGTTGAACACCTTTACAAATGCCTTGATCTTGGACCTTGGATCTTGCGCATGGCAGCTGTGACTTTACGAGGATAACGGTCAACGCCTGCGACCAGAGCATGGCTGTAAGGACGATACGTGGTACCATGTGGTCCAGCCAGGACCATCCCCACCTTACCAGGTTTTATAAACTTGCCCATTTTTATTTGTGTGTCGATGTTCACGGATTAATCTCTTGTGCTAGAAACTGTTTGGCGTCGTAAAGGTGAGGATCCAGCTCTAAAAGAGGATCTTCTTGAAGATCGATGCTGCAGTCTGTCTCCAACTTGTTCATTCCACATCGAGAAGACTTGGTGCTGTCCTTAAACATCATGAAGCGCAAACAAAATACCAAATGTAGTGGTTTCTGTTGCGGGGTGTTTTCATTTAGAGTCTCAATTAACCTTATTTTCATGTTCTGGAGTTACATATGTGTTACAAAAGTTTGTACATTGTTCTTTTGTTTATTGAGCTACGGATTAAATGTGCACTTTTTAAAGAGGGGGTAGTCGTTCATGCTGATCCCTGTAGTACAAAGAGAGACTGGGTCTGGTTATTGTAGGATACGTGAACTTTATTTGATTAATGCAGTTGTGTGTTCACAGTTGGCAGCTGTGATCACTATAGTAATGAATTAAAGTGGTCTGGGTTAAAGTGCTTTAACTCTCTGTGTTTTTTGTATTTGAAGCAATTAAATACGATGCAGTTAAAGAAGAGCGCTACCTGCAG
This sequence comes from Danionella cerebrum, assembly GCA_007224835.1. NCBI lineage: Eukaryota > Metazoa > Chordata > Actinopteri > Cypriniformes > Danionidae > Danionella > Danionella cerebrum. The sequence continues at coordinate 124,847 of SRMA01027267.1, read as the reverse complement.
GAGGCCAAGCAAAAGGAGCTGCAGCGAATTGAGGAAACACTGCAGCTGGTCGCACGCAGAGGTCAGAAATTGAAAATGTAGATTAATCTCATGATCTTTTTACTGCTCATCCGACTTTTGTTGTACTTTTATGATTGTACCTAACGCCTTCATTAGGGGTGTAATGGTTCTGTTTAATACAACAAACTAATGCCACACCAAAGACCAAATATATGAAAGTTTCCCAGATTTAAGAAAAACCTTTATTTTAAAGTATGGTTTTAGTCTTTTCCGTTTACATTGTGCAATGTTTGAGGTATGTCTTCAGGGGTTACTGCTTCAAGCTAATTAAACAACCCCTCCCCCCTCTCTCTCTCTTTCTCTCTCTCTCTTTCAAATAAAAATTGAGCTTTATTGGCACAACAGAAATGTATTGTATTACCAAAGCTTTCAACAGTGTGAATAATATGAATATTGATTGGCCGAGTAGGTTCTCAGTCTGTACCCCGTCAAGATCTTTCTGTTTGTGTTCTTGGCTCTGCTCAGATACTCGGCTGTGGTGTTTTCTCAAAATCCATTTGTAAAGTAATTTAACATTCAATTTGGTTCGCTGTTCAAGGTCTTGAATATTATTTTACCCTTTAGATGGAGTGTGTTTGAGACAGATTTGTTTAACAAAGGTTTTTATAATTTCGAAAGGTTTTAAAATTATTAAAAAAATTTTATGTTTTGTTTTCTTATTAAAAACAGATCTAGTTTCGCTTATTTTTGCTAGTTTTACATGAAAAATGTACCATTGTTAGGCAAACCTCTGCACAAACCCATAGCATTTTTAGAAGTTGCACAAATGTAAAAATAGTTTCCAAATTTTATGTTGTGTGCATCTATACAGTAGATCTGAATACATTGTTGTAAATCATGAAAAAGTTTAAAGGACACGTTTAGACTCCTTACTAAATGATTCGGTTGCTAATCGGAAGTTAATAATTATTGTTCACATGCCAAATTCCTTTTTCTGCGACTTTGGGGCTTTTTTTATATTTATAAGATGTAATTGGAGAAAATGTAGTCATTTTGGGTTGTTTTCTCATTCATTCGTTCACATTATTTCAAGCTGCAGGTATTGTTTACATTTTTCGATAGCTCAGAGGCGGTATGTTTTTGGAGTGATTTTTATTTTATTCTTAATCTTTAGAAACTTGTTCGTTAAACCTAAGTATGATATAGGTCTTAAATTTGATTTTAAGGGTGCTTTCAAACCTCAAGTTCGCTTATTTTGGTCCGGACCAATTGAGGCCTCAACACAACGTTCCAAATTTGAGCAACTCGCCTTGAACTGAAAACCATAGGCGCCATGGAAAAAAAAAAAGAGTTTTGTTTGCCATATCCAAAAAAAAGAATTTGGTTTTTCGCAAGTAGAAAGCTGCTCTTTTGATGATGTGTGTAGGATGTAAAAGAGCCTACTCATCCCAAATATTAATTGCCATTTTGCACAGGAAACACAAAATAAATCCCTCAAATCGTCTCTTTTATCCACATTTTTGTCAAACAGCTGCCTGTGATCAGCCACCAACAGAATAAACCGCTTGACATCCAGGATTATGTTCTTTGATTTCTTCTCTGTCCCCGTCGTGTTCTTTCCTGTTTCCCCATGTGGTGCGGAGAGCATCTGTTGTGCCAAAAACGCCATCATCAGGCAGGGAGCGTTATTAAATAAATATTTCCGCAGAGTTGTAGCCCCCTGCTGAGAAGTCATCCGAAGATTCGTGCAAGTTTCAATTTCCGATTTTAACTTCTTAAGTCGTTATTCACACCATACGGATCGCTCTGGTCCGCACTAGTTGAAAACACAGCCATGTGACATCATACGGGCCTCTCATTAATCACATACATCATTGTATGTGTTTCCTCGGCTGCTTTTCGACTGCTTTCGTAAAACAAACTCAAAATGGACAGACTTTGCTGCTTGATTTTGACCCTTGGTATCTTTTATGATGCAATTTTGTGTCACAATCGCTTACGATGCACGTTGAAAAAGATTACAAACGACTTGCCTGCAAAAGCCCGTAATGACACATGTATGCGAGTGTGGTGGCTGTATTCGGTGGATGTATGCTTTTTGTCATTTTTATTTGTGTTGAGTTCGAGTTTTATTATGTTCCCACAACAAATGAATCATTTAGATTTCATACCGAGACCACCCCCTCGAGCAGGTATTGGACTGCATTATTAGTCTACTTTTGGTCCGATTTTTAGTTCAATTGTTGCTTTCTCACCTAGAACTTTGTTTTTAGTTTGGGCCACTGAGTAAACAACAACCGAACTAAAACACACTCTAGTTCAAATGAATCAAACTGAAAGAATCAGGTGTGAAGGCCCCTTAATGGTCTTGAAAAGGTCTTTAAAAGCCTTAAATTTGACATTGTGAAACCTGCAGAAACGCCAATCTCTCTTTCGTCTCCTGTCCATCCTGATCTGTTTTGCTAACAACTGTGTGTTCTTGCTTTGTGCTGCGTCTGATGGACGGCAGACTCTCAGGCGGGGGAGTTTGTGTTTAATCTGGAGAGTTATGTGTATAAGACTCCACCACGGGGTATGTACAGACCTGCTCCTGTGGCAGGCTAGCCATACAAAGTTTTTATAGATTTGTTTATTGAGGTGTGTTGTGGCGTTACTTCTTAGCGTGAATGTGCTTTTACTTCTGCTCTTTCCTCCCTCACCAACTTTTATCTTTCTTCCAATGCTGCACACTCTAAGACAAAGGACGTAAGGTTAAAAAGCACAAAAAGCCCTTTAGAAGATCTAAAAAATATGAGCAAAAAGCAGGTGGGTGACCAAGAGTGACTGTGATCTGTTTTGATTTATAAGGATGTAAACTGTTATAAATAGTTATTTTTATAAATGTATTTTTCCAATGTCTGAATGGAACACACTTCATTTTTTTTCTCATTTGAACGAAGATTTAACTGAAGATCTTAATTTAGCATAGATCATTGAATCTGATTCAACCTAAATAATGATAGTAGTTTCCATAATAATATAACATATTTGAATTGTGTTGTTGGATTTTTAAAATGTTGATATTGTTATGAACCATGTTGAAAATAAATGGCAGAGATTCCAGAATGTAAACATGGCTCAATATAAAGAGCTCCTCCTCTCTTTCTGCACCATAATGTGATTTAAATATATTGATTGCGCACATAATCATTTGAAATGACAGTGAACAATTACTAAATTGATTTCATTTGATTTTATTATCAGCAAACAGGAAACTTGCAGTGAATAACAGAAAATATTATATTTTGTTGGAATAGAAAAACAGTCTTGCGGAACTTGCGTGTAATTAAATGAAATGTGCAGATCAAAATATACATTATTTATGCTTGCTACTTATACGTTGTGGCTTGCATTTGTTGTCGGGACCAACGTTCCGGCCAGTTTTAGTGTGATTTTATTTGTGATCTATACGTTACTCTACAGTTTTTTTTGTTCTGAAAACAATGCTGCATTAGTCGTTGGTTTCAATAAAGATAGTTCCACACAATAAACATGTTATATAACAGTTATTAAAACCCCTTTGTGTGTATTCATTTACTTTTCATAATTTCAGAGAAACCTCAGGATGAAAAGAAGGACACTTTTGCAGAGAAACTGGCTACACAAGTTATCAAAAACCTTCAGGTCAAAATCACCAGCATTCACATCAGATATGAAGATGACGTAAGTGTTGACTTGCCACAGACATAGACTACCGTTGAAAAATTTGGGTTCACCTGGACAGTTTAGTGTTTTCCAAGAAAATTCACACTTTTATTTTCCACATGAGTTGAAAAATGATGAAATTGGCTCCAATCAAGTGCCGGCCACAACGGGAGTGATGCAAACAGTGAAGTGATGGTGTTCCTTTTACCCTGAATATATCTCCCACTTCACCAGCACCAAAGCAACCCCAGACCATCACGTTACCCCTACCTTGCTTGACAGATGGCGTCAGGCAGCTTCCCAGCATCTTTTCATTTGTTCTGGATCTCACAAATTTTCTTCTGTGTGATCCAAACACCTCAAACTTTGATTCATCCATCCAGAACACTTTTTCCCAATCTTCCTCTGTACAATGTCTCACTGTACCCTGAAGGCCAGCAACTCTGAGTCGCCTCTTCACTGTAGATGTTGACGCTGGTGTTTTGCGGCTACAATTTAATGAAGCTGCATGTTGAGGAGCTGTGAGGCGTCTATTTCTCGAGCTAGACACTCTACTTATCTTCTTGCTTAGTTGGGCGGTCATTTCTCTTTCTGCTCCGGTTAGAGTGTTTGTGCTGTTCTCTGAAGGGAGTAGTACACACCGTTGTGGGAAATCTTCAATTTATTTGCAATTTCTCAAATAGAACAGCCTTCATTTCTAAGAACAAGAATAGACTGTCGGGTTTCACATGAAAGTTCTCTTTTTCTGGCCACTTTGAGCGCTTTATCGACTCCACAAATGTGATGCTCCAGATACTCCACCTGCTCAAAGGTAGGTCAGTTTTATTGCTTCTCTAAGCAGCTAAACTCTTTTCAGCAGGGCTAACATGATGCACAAGGGTTTTCTAATCATCCTTTAGCTTCTGCCACAATGAGAATCATACACCTCCTGAATATGCTCAAATATAAAACTTACTATGAAATAAGAGTTCCAACATCCGTCAACGAAACACCAAACACAATCGAATCAGACTACAAAGTTACAATTTTATTATTGATGAGCAGACAAACATTTAACACAGAAGGAAAAGGGGCTTAGGTGGAGAAAGGCCAAAATAACAAACAAAACCCACTACAAAAATAAACCAACCCCCTAAATTCCCTAAAGGACAATTAACACAAAATCACAACACAACTTCCCTAAACTTCCTAACAAAACGATACAGTCGTTCAAAAATAAAATTAGTTCTACCTCACTACATTAGCCAAACAATAACTTACACAAAAATTGGGGAAAAAAAAACTTTAAGAAAATTTAGATCTTACTCAACCAAAATTGAACTAAACATTAAAGAGGGTGTGTTTGATGACGGAGCTGGAACCCGGAGCTTTGCACCGAACGCGGTGACGACCTGAATGAGCTCTCTGATCGGAAGTTCCAGGTGATCGCAATCACACACCTCCTAAACATAAAACATGGTCAAATATACTCAAAAACAATTTAAATCAGAAATAAAGTGACCCAAGGCACATGACAACCATCACTTCACAACACTGAAGTGATCGCTGCTGGAAATGGGCCTCTATACACCGATGTAGATATTGCACCAAAAAACAGACATTTGCGGCTAGAATTTACCACATTAACACTGTATAGAGTGTTTTTAATTTCTGATTAGTTTAAAGTTATCTTCATTAAAAACAAATTTAAATTTGAGTGGAAATGAGTGACCCCAAACTTTTGAACGGTATGTGTTTCTCAGAAGTTTATTAATCTAAAAATGTTGATAGAAATGTTTTCCTTCCTCAGGTGTCAGACCCTCAAAAACCTCTTTCCATGGGTATGACTCTTTCAGAACTCAGCCTTCAGGTGATCACTGAAACACTTGCATTAAGGTGAATATTTCAGGAACCGATCGAGTTGGGATTAAATCTGTGCACTCTTTCTGCTCGCTGCAGACAGCGGATGAAAACTGGAAGACGTGTATTCTGAATGAAGCAGCCAAGATCATTTACAAGGTAAATTTACAAGGTTTGCAACTTTATTTTATTATTTTGTGGACAAACACAAATCATTTTTGGAATCTGTTCATGTCTCTTTGTGAAAGCTGGGACGTCTGGAGTGCCTTTGTGCCTACTGGAACGTATACAGCCCAATCTTTTACAAAGACTCCTGGGAGGAGATAGTGGTATGTGACCTTTTGTTGCGTTTTTTGGTGTTTATGGAGGATTCACTTTGTATTTAAAACTGCCTTGGATTACCCCAAAAATCAGGGAATGATTAGCTTTAAAACGCAAGGAAAACCTACCTTGGAATTAATGTATTGGATATTTATCTCCCTTATTACCCTTCGTTCAGTTTACATCTGTAAGAAATTTTAATGAGACCATTTATATGGAATTAGATGTAGCTGAAATACATGACCCCCAGATGGCGCTGTTTGAATATTTTATGGTAGTGATAATCTTGTTACATATGTCAGAATAGGTAAAAAGAAGTATCTTATGAATGTTAAATGTTGTATTTCATGTGACCACCTCGTGGCGCTATGACAGAGAGTGTTCAGGCATAGACTGTTAACATAGTTGGTAAATTTGGGGCAGCCTTCGAGAGACAGCTTAAATTTGAAACATTTCACTAAAATGTCTTTTTAAGATTATATTTGGGCATTTTTTCTTTTAATTAGAACAGATGGGGAAGGTTAGAAAATGATGACGATGTCTCGCTCCACAACCAGACCCATATGTTTGGCTCACTGTCCACTATACCACGGGTCCTTATTCTTTTAAAAATAGTCTTTCATTAAACTTTTGTGTGCTGTTGGTGATATTTTAGCAAACCATGTGAGTGGAATGGAGATGAAGCCCTCCTCGCTCAAGTCCTTTCATTTTCTCTCCGCTTTCACTCGTTCAGGCATAGCTTTTTCCCACTCCACGCTCGCTCGCTCCTCACTCCGTACGTACCCAATTTCCCCTCCCCGATTTTTCATTTTATCATAATTATTAATCAAACAGGCAGAAACGAAGAACCATCCCGCTTTATTGAATATTATGAACATGTCCGAAGCACGAAGCTTTCTTTAGTTCCTATTTTAAGCAGAAAAACAATAATATGAAAGCATTAAAGTAATTAATACTCACAGCAAAAAAAAAAAAAAGGTCAACTTTCAAAGCAAATAAATAAACAATAAATAAATAAACTAGTGGCTATACATCTCTTCTCTTTTTCTTGCTCAGAATTGCTGCTAAACTTCAATAATACTGTAGACTATGTGGATGCATCACACAAATTACCCAACAAGAACACTTCGATAAATAAAATGAATTAATTCAAATAAAAAAAATATATATATATAAAAAAACGTTTTTCAAAATGAAAGTGCCAGAAGAAAAAAAACAAATAAACCTCTGCCAGCCTTAGATGCTGGCTTTTAATTCACTTCGAGAAGCAAACTAAATATAGATAAATTAAACAAATCAGGCTACTAAATAAAAATACTACAATGAGTAAAACTAATAAAAAAAGAAAGAAAAAGTCTTAAGTTAAGTTGCCACCAAAAGATCTTTCAGATCAGTATTTTTTTTTCTTTATCTACTGTTGTTTTTTTTAATACAGATTTTTTCCCTTTATTTGTCAAGATCTTTCAGTGATTTAAAAAAAAAAAAAAGACTTGTTTTCAATATGAACATTTTTCTTACCTTGTATCACAGTCTTGCCAATCATCAGTAACAACTTTGGTGTTCGAGGATTTTTAGTTTTTGTGTAGCACCAGATTTTACTTTTTCTCCCTCATTTATTGCTTGGTGCCCCATTGACTTCCATTATAACGACCTTCTTGATTACAATGCCAAGGCATCAAATAATCCTGCATTCTTCATTGTTGATGGTGGGAAGAGGTAGAATTAGAGACTTTTACTGGTGATCACCATTTTGAACTGTTTACCCTTGAGATAAACCTGTGCAAAAAAAGACTGGTATACAATCACACGACCAAAGATGTTTATGTTTTACAGGGGAAGCTGAAAGCAGGGATCAGCTCTAAAAATGAAGAACTTCATGGTTACCACTACAGTACGTACAGGGAAAAGAAAGCTCCTGGCTCTATGTCCCAATGTTATATAGTGTACTCTGATTAACTAGCATTGAATGAGAATAAATAAGAAAAGAGCCATATGAGTCAAGGCAAAGTCAAGTGTAAATATTTGGTTATGTCAACGCTTCGTTTTTTTAGGTGTGTCAGGTGGCAGGCACCGCCTCTTATTCTTGTGCTGTTTACACAGGCTTTAGACTGCACACATAACTCTCAAACATTCACTTTTAATCACAATGTGTGTTTGTTTTTAAATACGCCCCATAACTACACGACTAAAGCTCAGAAAGAGTCTTTATTCTGCTCCAGAATGCATCCACTATAAAAGACTGAACATCTTACATAGACTATATTTCAGCAACAAATGTGATGATCTTTTTTCTTTCAGTTTTCAAACCCATATTTGCCTCTGCGAGGATGTGCATCAACCCGAATGCGGAAGTGGAGTTAAAATCACCCAAAGCAAACCTACACCTGGAGGTTCAGAACATTGCAATTGAGATGACAAAGTCTCAGGTTTGTCGCTGAGTATCTGCTAACCATTTTTCATTATGTGATGCCATTTTCTAAACTATATCTAGATGGATAAAGTTTGTGCACGTAAACAAATGCCAAAATGATTAATATAAACCAACCCCAATCTCTCTTAGCTTTTCCATAGTTGAGATAAAGATATGCCAAAATGGTTGCTATGGTAAAGTCAGGTTGCTATGGAGGGGTTGGTAACATAACATTCCCTTTGTCTCTTTAAGTAATATAACCCAACCCCCATGTCTTTACCATTTACCAAAGCTGAGATAGTGTTCAGAAAATTTGGTTGCTAGGGTAAACAGTTTGGTTGCTAGGGAATCAACAGTGACCAATGGCTCAGACATCCCTGCTAAAAGTACCTAAAGTCGAACTCGAACTGAACAATAGAAAAGTGAAAATGACAAAAAATGTTGAAAGAATCTGAATATTTTTTTTAAAAGCATGGCGGATTAAGGGTAGTAAAGTAGTAAATTGACATCCAAAACTGTAAAAATACATTTTAACCCATTTATTTATGTTCAAAATGATACTTTAAGCTTTAGGCAGAGTACATGACACAGTGGAAAGAGAGTCACTACATTTGTGAAATAATAAATTAATGAAAATCATGAAAAAGTTTTTGACACTTTAGAAAGTGAAATCAATATCTGTAAATGTCTCAGAGAGTTACAATATACATATATGCAGTGAAATCAGACCCCTCTGATTACAAACACAGACAAAGGGAAGACAGGTCAGTGTTGAAAGGTAGCATTTTGGAAACAGGAAAATATGTGTGTAATGGGAGAATTAGCTAAAAAAATGCCCCTCCTGAGACAGACCCTGGCACCAGTGTTGTTTTCGTCAGCAACGACGATTACGAAATTATTTAATTGACGAACATTCTTATGATGATAATGAACGTTGACGGGCTAAATATGTCTCTGTTGTGACGAAAACTTGACGAGATGCGCACAAGTTTCCATTAACGAAAACATCAATGAGTGGACATTTACAAAGACATTTTTGATTTGTGGCTGTAATCCGTCATTGAAAATATAAAGAACCCACCGCTGCTTGTTATCCTTGTCTGGTCGCGCACACCACCGAATGCGCTGTGCACACATTGAACAGAGCACAGGGCGTCCTGCGGTTCCAACTCTCCAGGTGACCAACATGAGAGTTTTTTGTTCTTTTTGGGTATCATGGCAGCGGCATGGAAACGATGAAATGATATCTGCTGCTTTCACACTCGAGTAACTGCGGTAATAACACACATGTAGCTCATAGACCATAGACTGCAACAGAGGTTTGCTAGTAAAGTTAGCAGTTTATTTTGGTCTGGAGTCATGTGAAAAACTAATTCACCACTAATTTTGAAATGAAATCATATTTATTCAATGTAAATAAAGTTTTCAACTTTCCTTTGAAAGAACGTCAGGGTGGTGAGCTTCAGGGGCCTCTTGGAATTGGTGGTAGTTTTCCAATTTTCAGGGAATTTATTCTTGATTTTATTTTTTAAAACTTAGATTTTCACATTTTCTTCGTGCTTTTAAATACGTAACAAAAACTTAGATGGCTGTCAAAAACATCGCTTCCTGGCACTCCATGCTGAAAGTTTTTTCCTTTGGGCTAAAAAAAAAAATACTTTCGGTTTGAGTAAAAAAAAAAAAAAAATGCTTCATATCACTCCGAAAGGCACCCATCAGTGTAGTATTGTGCCCAGGAACAGAGTAACTTGAATCTATGTGTGAGATTTTCAGAAACAAAGTCGTTTTTTTTTTTCTTTAGATTGGCGCTTTGAAGGACCTCTGATTGCTCCCTTAAATTTTGCTTTTAGCAATCAGTAAAATATCTGCATATTTCTTGCTTTAACCCTTTAAGACCGACGGGAGTGCCGGTGATCCCATTTGTATATAAATTGAGCTGTTTTTTTTTCACAAGTGGGTGTAGAAATATCCAGTAAAAGTCGCAAAAAATTCATAAACAGGACAATACTGTTGCACTGGTAATAGTTTGTGTGGTAACTTTATATTATTATGTTCGTGCCTGATTTTGTATGTTGTGTTCTCCTGTTTTGAAGTTTCACCACAGCACAAATGTCTTTTTTGTTATTTATTGCACTGTATATTAATTAGAATTGTCAAATACAAAGCTATTTATGGTCAAAGTATCTTAGAAACATTTTACAGTGGTTCCATGAGATACGAAATTAATCCGTTCCAGGGTGAAGTTCGTATGTCGAAGCAAGTTTTACATGTAAATCGCCTAAACCGTGCAACGGCTCTCAGAAACAACAGAATAAGAGTTGAAAAAAAATGGAAACCCAGAGAAAAATCAAGTAACGTTTCTTCAATCCTTAAATCTACACATTGTTAATGTAATTAATGATAATGAAACAGAATAAAACACATAATATGAACACAAATGTGAAACCTTACCTTGAGAGTGAGGTGATGTGTCGGAGGAGGTGGAACAGGTGGCAGAAGACATTACAGTACTACGTATGAAAGTTTCTCAAAAAATTTCACGAATTACCAACACCAACATGGTTTCAAGCAGAAGAGTAGACAGTACCGAGCAGCGTGTGAGAAGAGATGGAGAGAGCACTTCTGAGAACACGTCACATGGTTTCTCTAAGTTGCACTACAGAGCAGCACTTTCCACGTTATAAACGTTTCTTTTACAACACCTTGACTCTAACATTTGTTATAGCGTATTATTAGTAATATATACATAATGTTTCGCTTGATTTAAAACTGATTTAAAGTGTTTTAAGGTCCCTTAAAGCACCCTTCTTCAAAGGGAGAAAGGAGTGCAAAGACGCAAAGTGCAGCGCAGTGCGACGTGTGACAAACAAGTGGAAAATAGAGCAGAAATGTTTGTTATTGTTCGTATCTCGAGTTTTTTTTCGTATCTCGAAGCAAAAAATTTACAACGAGACCTTTCGTAACTCAAAGCATTTGTATCTCGGGGTACCACTGTATTTCAATTTGCAAGTTGTAAATAATTTATTGTGATTATTGCAAAATGTGAATGTTAGTTTTTTGTCTTACTTTATAAAGTCGAGTGTATTTTAAAAACTAAGCAATGAATTTACTCAGGTTCAAATTCACTGTGGTTCAAAAGCATTTTGTGCAACTTTTTTTTTACAATTTTGAGGGATAAAGCTGTGAAATGTCTGTATTAGAAAGAATATATGAAGAAAATTGTTTTTTTGTGTTTTTTTTGTGTTTTTTTACACTCTTTAGTTGATATTGAACCAACTCTATTAATAATATTTAAAATCTAGGATATAAGGGTTGTATTGATGTACGGCAAATTAAAATACTAAAAAAAAAATGGCACCACTGCAGGTAAAACTATGCTCTGGTGGACTTGGTTCTATTGCAGGTCATAAAGGGTTGAATGAGAAACTTTTTCATTAGGTTGTAATCATTTTGACCTGGGGCCAAAAATCGAAAGGGAGTGTATAAGTGGGTAAAAATGCATGTTGAATGAGTCTTAATTCAATAAGTTATAATTCATCACTTATTAATTCTATGTTTAAGTAGCTTTTTGGCTGTTTGTAGTTCCTCTCCATGGTGGATCTTCTGGAGTCCATAGACTGTATGGTGAAGAATGGCCCTTACAGAAAGTTTAGGCCTGATGTTCCAGTCCACCAAAATGCTCGGCAATGGTGCGTTTGGTAGATTATGAAGATTGTTTTTTGAGCTTCGGTGTTTCTAACTTAGCTTCCGATCGCTCAGGTGGAACTACAGCATTAACAGTATCCTAGAAGTGCACATCAGGCGATTCAACCAGATGTGGGACTGGACCCAGATCAAGAAGCACAGGCTGGCGCTCAAGACTTACAAAGCAGTATACAGAGTGAAACTCACTCAGGGCAAAGCCAGAGACGACACTGAGAAACAGATTCAAGTATTAAACCATACATCTCACGAGAAAATACGTGTTTCACATGTTCACATTTATATTGAATCAACTGTCTCCCTCAGGAGTTGGAGAAAGTTCTCGATGTGTTCAACATTGTGTTGGCCAGACAGCAGGTTCAGATGGAGGTATGGCGTTGCTCAAAGAGTAAAGCTCCCTGCTCGACTGCTGTAGTAGTTTCTCTTCCCTTTCTCACAGGTGGTTCGATCGGGACAGAAGCTAGTTTCCAAAAAGGCTGCCACTCAAAAGCAGAGCAGCAGTGGAGGATTTTTCAGCGGCTTCTTTGGAAGGAAGGAAGGGAAGAAAAAGGAGGAAGAAGAAGATAAAGAGTCTGAGAGTAAGTTTAAGCTTCTCCCACAGAGTTTTGAAGCTTCCTTTCAACCTAAAGTCGTGGCCAAAAGTTTTGCAAGTTATTTAAATATTGGAAAAATTGCTGCTTAAGTTTTTATAATAGCATTTTGCATATTCTCCAGAATGTTCTGAAGAGTGATCAGATGAATTGCATAGTCCTTCTTTGAGATGAAAATGAACTTAATCCTGAAAAAAACTTTCCACTGCTGCTATTAAAAGAGCTGCTGAGATCTTTTCAGTAATCGTCTTGGTAACTCCGGTGAGAATGTTGCCGAACACAAGGCTGGAGATCTTTCTGTCGGGCTGATTGGGTTCGAATGGCAGACTCGACATGTTAAAAGGAGGCTGATGCTTGCAATCATTGTTCTTCCATTGGTAACCGTGGTGGCCTGCAGAGAAACGTGTGTAGCCACCATTGCGTTGCATAAAAATGGCTTCACAGGAAGGATATTGTAGCTACTAAGATTAAACCTAAAACAACAATTTATAGAATCATCGAGAACTTCAAGGAAAGAGTTTCAGTTCTTGTTAAGAAGGCTTCAGGGCATCCAGGAAAGTCCAGTAAGCTCCAGGATGGTCTCCTAAAGAGGATTCAGCTGCAGCATCAGAGTGCCACCAGTGCAGAGCTTGCTCAGGAATAGCAGCAGCAGGTTTGAGCGCATCTGAAGACTTTTGGAAGAAACAAAGAAGCCACTGCTCTCAAAACCATCTGGGACGGATTGATCTTCTGCAAAAGTATTGACCACTGAGGACTGAGGCAAAGTCATATTCTCAGATGAAGCTCCTTTCCGATTGTTTGGGGGCTTGTCTGGAGAAGAAAAGGTGAGCGCTACCATCAGTCCTGTGTCATGCCAACAGTAAAGCATCCGGAGACCATTCATGTGTGGAGGTGCTTCTCATCCAAGAGAGTGGCTCATCCAAGAATGGCACCAACACAACCTCCAACATCTTATTCCAACAACTGTTTGGTGAAGAACAAAGCATTTTCCATCAAGATGGAGCACCATAAGGCGAAAGTAATAACTGAATGGCTCGGGGACCAAAACGTTGAGTCAATGGCCTGGAAACTCCCCTAATCTTAATCCCACTGAGAACTTGTGGTCAGTCCTCAAGCGGCGGCTGAACAAACAAAAAGCCACTAACTCTGACAAACTCCAAGAAGTGACCACGGAAGAATGGCTTGCGATCAGTCAGGATTTGGCCCAGAAGTTGATTGAGAGCAGGCCCAGTCGAATCACAACAGCCTTTAAACAGAAGGGCTAACTCTTTGAATAAGTGTCATGTATTTGTTGATCAAAGCCTTGAAAGCATATGAAGTGCTTGTAATTATATCTCAGTACATCACAGAAACAGCTAAAACTAAGATCGTATAGCAGTTTAGCAGCAAACTTTGTGAAAACTAATCTTGTGTCATTCTCTAAACATTTGGACATGACTGTACAGACGGCGATCTGTGCGTTTGCTCTGGGGAATTTCCTGTGTGTTTACAATCTAAATGTGTTCCCAGGTATCGATTCCATCATGACCGCTGAAGAGAAAACAAAACTCTACACAGCTATCGGTTACAGTGGGAGCTCACATAACCTTGCTTTACCAAAGCATGTGAGTGGAAAGGACTTCTCTGATACACACTGATGCTTTCATTGCCTTTCTGCTGGTCTTCAAATTACTAAACGTTTCAAAGCATTTACCAAAATGCTGCTTGAAGTAGCGTAAAAGTCTAAAGTAGCCAGGTCATTGTTTTATTTTGGGGATGCATTGAGGTGAAGTTTTCGGGTGGGAGTTGGGTAAAAGCTAAATCAATTGAAAAAACTTGTGTTCATGCATTTTTCATTTATCAAAACATTTATCAGATAAAGCTGCAAGCAGTGATCAAAGGGGTCTTGCAACACCTTTCAGTAGCCAATTTGTTACACCAATGATCAATCATTCTTTAGGACATTGATGCATGTGAGAATTTTTTAAAAAAGTGAATAAGTTTGAATATGTTTATGTTATTGTTTTGGACAATACTCTTGGTCAGAATTGGTAAAAAGAAGTACCATATCAATGTTGTACTTCCTATGGCCTCTTGGTGGCACTAAACCAATGGCTTATGTTGTAGACATTTGAAAATTTGGATTGTTAAAATAGTTGGTAATTTTGGGACCGATCAGACTATGGCTGAGGTATAGCAACTTCCTGTTTACGGTGAAATGCCAACTTTCGTTTCTGCAAAATAATTGATTTCCTGTTTGTCATGGAAACTCACTCCAATAGACTTTTTTTGTATGTCTTTGTCCCTGTCAATTTACAAACATGTCCTTCAAACACAGTTTTGAATAAGAAGTAAAAACAGACAAAGTCTCAAATTTAAACCAGAACTTACTGTTTATGGCAACCATGCAAAAAAAGTAAAAATGTGACAAAAACTAAAATTATTTTCATCAATTAGACTAAAATGTAGATGGCTGTCAAAAACAACACTGTATTCTTGTCCGAGGTTGTTCCCTGTGTTTCGTCTTTGTGACCGATGTTTATAGGAAGAATATGACAGAAATTTTCTCTTTGATATATGATATACATTTGTCTTTAAATGAGCAAGTTTTTCTGTTTGCTTAGTTCTTGTTTTTTCTGCAGCACTGAAGTTGTGTAGAACCCTACTGTAATTGCTCAGATTGTTCTTGTGTTGCCCGTCTCAGGCATTTTTGAGGACCTAGACGTTCTCAAAATGTCACCGAATTTCACAGACATGTTACAACTGGTGAATTTTTACATTTGATTTTGATTTGAAAGGTAACCGTGGCAAAACGGCTCTATAGCGCCACAGAATGCATTTCATTATATGTGTCGCTCTTAGTTTGTCGAATGTCTACAAAAAATACCCTTAATGCTAATGTCATGCTTTTACAAACTCTTCCTGGAGATTTCTTCCGTTCAACTCCGTCAGTTTTACCTTAAGGCATATGAAAAGTAACATTGCGAAGCTTTTTTCACTTTGTTAATTTATGCACACACGGCGGGTAATGAAAAATCGACAATTCGCCATTGACCGGAAGTTGTTATAGTTCAGCCATACAATATATGATTGGTCCCAAATTTACCAACTATGTTAACAGTTCATATCTTAACATATCTACAACATAAACACTGATATAGCGCCACTAGGTGGGCAAAGGAGGAACAACATTTAATATTGATAAGATACTTGTTCCTAATTTTGACATATGACCTTGGTTAAAACAATAACAGAAAATATTTAGACTTTTAAATATTTACGCTCATTATTGCTGCCTGGGGGTCATAACACTTTTTAATTAATACATTGTAAAAATTAAAGTACTTTTTGCTTGTGTACATCTCCCAAATGAGGATTGGCGTTGTGCATATTGCAGCGAACCAACAATCGATCGCTGCTCGAGCCCTTTGATCGCTGCTCGCAGCTAAAGTTTTATTTTATCTTTCAAGTTCATTTGCTGACAACTCATTTACATACATTTCTGTCCAGTATGTGGCGGTAATAGTCAACTTTAAACTTCTGAGCACATCAGTGACGTTCAGAGAGGAACCTGGCGTTCCAGAGATCCTCAAAGTGCAAATGATTGACCTCAGTACATCCATCTCACAGAGACCAGGAGCACAGGCCATTCGGTGGGGAGCATTTCATGCAAGTTCTGAGCCTGGTTTTAGGGTTGGTGTCCTTGCAGATCGTTGAGTTTTTGATCTGTTTCCTGCGTGGCGTGCAGTGTGGAGGCTAAGCTGGAGCACTGGTATGTGACCGGTCTTCAGCAGCAGGGTGAAGTGCCATCTCTCATCGCTTCAGTCGGAGACTTGGACTCTTCTCTGCTCAGTGTGCAGTTTGAGATCAATCCAGAGGACAGCAGTGCTGACCAGCTCCTCAGAGTCCACTCGCAGCCCGTGGAGATCATCTATGATGCTGTAAGAACATTTTTGTTTTCAAATGTTTTAGTTAAAGGCTGTTGCAAAAAAGCTTTTTAAGCTGTAATAGAATTTAAATCTGGTCTGTTGAAGTTAATGTAGTCAGTCGCTAGAATAGCAGTATAAACAGCCAAAAGTATTGAATATAGTTGCCCAGCTTTATCTAAAGGCGTGACAGAAAGTGGGCATTTCTCACCTTGGTTTGCTACAAAGCTAACATAGACAAAATAGAAGCAAATATAGACAAACATCGGTATGTAAAACTTAAATGATTTTTTTTACTTGAATCATTCTGGTGCCTCCTGATGTTTTAAAAAGGCTGCAATTTAGCTTTTTATGTGAGAGAAAATGCCATTTTCTTTCCAAATTTTGTTAAAGTATTGCAAAACTTGTTAGCTGACCAGTGTTTCATCTCTAATCAGATAATTTCCCCTTAAAGCCTTTACTTTTTGAGAATGATACGAGTTAACGGTACGAAAAGACAAATATTTCATATGCAAAATAAACGTATCGCTATATACGCATCAAACGGGAAATGAATGTTTAATTAAAACCACACACAGGAATGGATTCCTCGTCTAGTGACGATTTTCATCAAGCCTCTCTAATATCGTGACCTGTACAAATGAATCACAGAATTAAACTGATTCAGATGGTTTATAAACATTAATGATCAAACATGTCGACATCAAAACATTGCGAAATAAACAGCTTGGTTTTAACTAAATGATTACTTTAGCTGAATAGATTACAAATAGTTTCCGGTCAGATCCTCATCAATTCTCCTCCACAGATTCTCCTTCTGGTCGTTGTCCTTGTAGTGCTTGTCTTCCATCCGTCTAACTGTCCATCATCTGATATCCGGCTATTACCTAAATATTATGATGAGCATGTGGTTCTAAAGAGAAACTTAGGACATAGTGCCACCTGCTTGCTGTCTGAATAGTTTTTTTTTCATTCTTAGATGCCATTGGCCCACCCATCGCTGCTAGCAGCAAATTCTCTTTAAAACTACAATGACACTTGATTTATTTACTCTAAATGTTTAAATGGCAACCGTATAAGATATAGTAATAGTTATTTTTCAAAGTGACCAATCACTGATCCGAAAGCTGTTCTCTTTCAGGAGAGGTTCTGCAGAAAACCAGTAAAACGTCACAAAAAAATCGATAAAAACGTTCCCAAAATGTCTTTTTATTCTCGTCTTAACTTTTTTTTTTTTTCAACTTACAGTTCACAGTTTGCCGAAACCATCAAGCATTTTATATAAATCCTAGGCATAGAATACTGGAGAGACGCAGAACTTTGAGAATGACTTGACACCCCAAATGTTTCAATTGATTTTAGATGACCGTTATCAGCATCACTGAGTTCTTTAAGACGGGGAAAGGAGTTGATCTGGAGGTCATCACCTCTGCAACCCTCAGCAAACTGGAGGAAATTAAAGAGAAAACAGCCACTGGTGAGAAAGTCCAGTTCCCAATTCCCATCATCTCCATAGAGACACAGTCTCCCAGTGAAAGAGTAGCTTCCTCTAACACTTGAACCCCTCACCTTCCACTGAATCCAGGCTTATCACACATCATTGAGACCAGAAAGGTGCTGGACTTAAGGATCGATCTGAAACCTTCTTACCTGCTGCTGCCCAAGTCTGGATTCTATGACGGCAAATCAGAGCTCATGATTGTGGATTTTGGTTACCTCCAGGTTAGTGCGGAATGAAATTGTTTTTTACAAAACACTTGTTGCTAGCCTAGGGATGCCTGATCATTTGCTCGAAATGCAGTTGAACAGTGTAGACCAGGGAAGCCATCCGCAGCTGTCTGCCAGCTTCTCATCCCTGGAGGAAATCATGGACCGAGCATATGAAAGATATTCCCTGGAGCTACGCAGTGTCCAGATTCTCTACAGCAAATCAGGTAAACCCCCCAGAGGTCCTACAGATGAAAGCAACTTTAAGCTGTTAAATAGTAATTGTTGTTTTCTTGGAGGAGAGAAATGGAAAAGCGCTTGTCAGAAAGGCCTCTCCCATCAGCACATCCTGCAGCCGATGGACTTCACACTTCATCTGGCGAAATGTATGGTGGAAAAAGATTCCCGGATGCCCAGGTTAGGGGTTTTTCCTTTTGACTCACATTATTTTTAATGTTTTACCAAGTGTCCTCAATAAAATAGTTTTTTTGTGCATTTTACTTCACACTTTCATTTATCTAGCCTCTTAGGGTTAACAGTTTTGGGGGAGGGTATAAATAAAGAACATTTAAAGTTCTTTTTTTAATTAAACAAAAAGTTCTCGAGGCAGATGGGGCTCTGTATAAACATACAAGGAGTAGTTTTGCTTTTCCTGGCTCAAGTGCCATTTATTGGGTTCTTTTACACTGTTTTTTTATTTTTATTTTGATTCAGTCGAACTAGAGGTCGTTTTTCCTTTTAGTTTGGACAGGTAAGAAAGCAACAACCGAACTCTAGAAAACACCAAAAACAGACTATAAAAACGGTTCCAAACGAACTCTA
The DNA here is from genome assembly GCA_007224835.1 of Danionella cerebrum. NCBI lineage: Eukaryota > Metazoa > Chordata > Actinopteri > Cypriniformes > Danionidae > Danionella > Danionella cerebrum. The sequence continues at coordinate 105,867 of SRMA01027267.1, read as the reverse complement.
GTGGGGTTTGTATTTGGCGAGAACATGATGCGAACTTAACACAATGAAGACAACAAACACATGCTTTTTGAACCTATACAGCCACTGTACTTTGTAATTCACACATAATTTGGTTTAATCTGTTTGCCTCCATATGGGATGTTCAATCGTGAAGCTTTTTTGACTTTGTTAAACTATGTGCACACGACGTCCGTCAAACATTTTACATAAACAGGAAGTTGCTAATAACTCAGCCATGCAATGTCTGATCAAGTTCAGAGAGTCCATGTCTGAACAAATCTATATAGCAACCAACAGCGTCAGTCATAGCGCCACCTAGAATACATAGGATATCCAATTTTCTGCAGTCTTAAACTGCTATAGTACAAAATAGTGGACTGGAGCGAGATTCCAAAATGAAGTCAGTTATAACTAATAGGAAGTCAGGTTTTTTTTTTGTGCAAGCGTCTTTAAAATGTAGTACCTTTCCAGGCCTTGCATTATAACAAACTCCTCCCAGAGATTTTATTCATTCAGAATCAAACTCTGGTAGTTTCACCTAAAGGCCGTTTTCCATTGTAAATTGATTTTTGATTTTGTTGATCTTCATTCGCTGAACTTCGATGAGGTAGGAGGTTGTTATAACTGGACTGTACAATGCTCAGATGATTATGCCATTTTCTGCTGTTTCTATTTGAATTAATCATTTGAAATTGTGATGATGTATGTAAGGGACCAAAATTAACAAAAAAGAGCGAGTTTCCAAAGCCACCAGGAAGTTAATTATTTTTTAAAAACCCTTTTGCTCATACTGGAACAAACTTCTCCTAGAGATTATATGTTTTCACCGGAGTATTCCATCAGTTTTATATTGAGGTATGTCTGATGTTAAATTGCTTCTTTAAACTTTGTATGCACTGCGACCATCAAAATTAGCACCACCTGGGGCTCATGAACATCTGGGATGGAATTTTATCTGTATTGTTCTATAATTTTAACAATTCTAGCTCTAATCCTAATTCTTCTAGAGGTGATGCCTCCGAAGGTACTCAAGCCCTTTGATCACTGCTTGCAGCTTTCATTTTATTTCTTCCTTTTTTATTTAGACGAAATATGTATGAAGCCAAAGTTCTTGATCTTATCGCTTGTTGTTTTAAGATGTGGCCTGAAACTACAGATCATCTTTCAGAAATGGACCATGGATGTTTATTTATTTTTTTCAGGTTCAAGGTGTCTGGAGAGCTGCCTTTACTTCATATCAAGATTTCTGATGAGAAGATCCAGGGTGTCTTGGAGCTAGTGCACAGTATTCCTCTTCCACAGTCATCATCATCTCCTCCCAGCAGCCCAACTGGAAAGGTCTGAAAACACCTCAAATGAAAGAGACACTCAGTTTTGGATTACTTAGACTAAAGCATTAACATTAGATGACTGGCATGGGTTGGCTGCAATAAAATGTAAGCCCCGTAAAGAATGCATTACATACTGTCCTCAAGCCTAAACTGAAAACAAAGAGCATTTTAATTTTAAATGTAGTAATTTGCCGCATCAGTGTGACAATATTAGTCTTACTACACAACCTTGCCCATCATTTTCCACTTCCAGCAACTTACACCTTAACACCTGCGACCCTTCGTTTTCTACAGAAGAAATAAAAGTCTGCAATTTTTCTGGTTGTTTTGCCGGCCATTTTTCAGTAGTCTCCTGAATTTTGAGACCACCTTTAGAAGTCTGTGACCAGGATTGTCCAGTAAACAAGTCCTGGCCACGAGTTGAGAGCGATTGTCAGTGTGGGTCCTCATTGTTTCGCATGTGTGTACAGCCAACCAATCACGATTAAACTCCAAGCAGATTGACTGGTCATTTAGCCAATGAGATGAGCTTTCCAACGATGAATAGTTTCACATAGTTCGGTTGACAGACACAAGATAACGTGACTGCGTAAAGAGAACAGATGCTTCCAGTCTTCCATTTTTACGCACACCGCTGAGCAGAGAGCGCACAGCAAAAACTTTTTTCAGGAGAAAAAGGCATGTTTTTCTGTTACTGTTAGTAACACAATGGCATCAACCAAGACATTTGATCGTTTTGAGGACATTTTTAGAGGAGATTCAGGTTTTTTTATTGTTTGCATTTTCTTTAAAAAAAAGATTTTTATTGAGTAGTTTGTATAGTGGTGTTGATTTTTATTTTTATTTTTAAAAAAAAAGCAAATTTACATCAATTTGTTCATTTGGTTACCAAGTGCCAATTCGGTTCCAATGGTGCCCGTCTGGACATTATCTTATAAAAATCACTCCAGCTAAACACGTTTAGCTCCATTTTTTGACAGATTTTGGTCATGTGTTGGTCCACAGTTGTAGCTTCTATTCAGTTTTGTCAAAAAGTCCACCAGGGACTCAAGCATTCACTTATTTAAAAAATAATAACAAAAAAAATTAATTTGTACTATTTCTACGAAATCTATGACTTTAGTTTTGTTTAAGGTATCCAGTTCCTTACTTTTCCCTGATAAACTTGAAAGGGTTTCCTTTTCATTGACACCAAGGACAATAATTTAACCCAAAAAATGTGAGAGTTATAGCCATTTTATTTGGTATGCCTTTTTCGGACCTATGTTCAAAAAACAACCACCCCTGGTTGTTGAGGGATTAACAAACTCTTGGGTCAGATTTGCAAAATAATGATGAGAAATGTGGTAGATGTTAAAGTAATCAAGAACAAGATCACTGATCAATTTGATTAAAGGTGAAATAAGTTTCTTTTATTCAAAAAGAAATCCGATTGCATTGTCGGATGGCTCTTAAGATTGATTCGCCCATTTCAGATGATTCTAGAGATTTATTGCACAGTTGGCCCAAAAAATGTAATTGAAAAAGAAAATAACATAAAATCCTGATTGATTTTTAGTTATGTATACAAAAGATGATTTCCAACTGTTTTAATATTTTTGAAAAATAACCGTTCTTGATTGATCTCTGACATATTTCTGCCATTTCATTACCCTATAACTTTATTTTAACCCATTGCTAACATTCTTCAGGTGTTGAGAATGCCACTCTCTGATGCCAGGCCTAAGGTTTTGAATCTCGACCCCTCTGTTCTGCCCTACGCCATTGAGTCTGGTAAGAATACGACTTACTGGAGAATTTAGTGTATGGATTGATCTTGCATCTGAGTGGCTTCTGGGTGGTTTCAGACTCTGAGGAAGACACCAGTGAGAAATCTGTCGATGAAGAATCCCTCAGATCAACCTCAGAGGAGCTGACTGAAGTGCACTTTCAGTTTGAAGTCAAAGTGGTATGGGTTTTATTGTATTGTGTTAGTCCTCGACATCACTGGTTTTCAAACTTATCATTCAAAGCTCTGAAGAATATTTCGACTCAAGGTCAAAGGTCCAGAATGTTAAACATATGAAGAGTTTGGGTCCAAAACTCGATAAAGCCGCTGAAAAAATCTGAAATGTATTGTGCTCATGTTTGAAAATCCCTTATTATAAAAAACCAAATACTTGCTGTGTACTAGTCCTGGTTTGTCAAGTTCTTTTTTTTTTCAAAACACAATATCCGCAACTCGGATATGATATGTCCGTCAGCACAGATGAGGGACTAAGGAGGTGGAAATATTGTTTTTAGTAGTCATTTTATAATTGTTCCATGAAGACAGAACAGAATCAGGCATTTTTTTTAGCTGATCACAGTCAAAAAATGTCCAGTGCAGACGTCCCAGAGTCACTGGAAGGAAAGGAAAGAATGCGAAATGCGGACTCACTTTAGCAGCCAGCGGATAACTCGCCACTCTGTGCAGTCAGTCCAATATCTGCGTGTGGGCTTTGTTTAACCGATCGAATCTGAATCCAGCCACTTGATTCAATATCGATTTGTTTGTTATTATATTTTGAACCATTTCATTTACAAATAAATACAGATTTATGTCCATTACATGGATTTGTAGCATTTTTAGCATTAACATTTTTGTGTTTGTATGCCTATGAGCTGCTTTATGAAAGATTTTCCTCAAACCACTTTTGTGCTACTCAAATTCATCAAGATGGAGTTATGGCGTTTTGAAAAAAAAACCTCTTTAATGATCTTAAAGCATTCCTTTAAAGAATCTTGAAGTAGTTTTAATGTCATGGAATAATTGGCACTATTTTACATTTCCCTTAAAAGTCCGGGGCCTTTTTGAGCATTTTTTTCCCTACTTTACAGTTACTTTACTTTGTTTTCACAAATGTTTTTTTTTTTTTTTTTTTTTTTGGCAATGCTTGATGTCTAAGCTTGGTACTCAATGCTTGAGTTTCTAAAAATCAAAAGTGTTACAAAATAACAATTCATAAATCCCCCCAAAAAGCAAAAACAAGGTAAAAACAATGTGAAAATTGTATATAAAAAAAAAGGTGTAGAACCATATTGTAGTTGGTCAGAGCATTAATGTTTCACAGCTTTTGGTGCATTTTGAGGGCTTACATGTGCTTAAAAAATTTACAGACGCTTCAAAACTGGTGAAATTTTACGTCTGATATCGTATGCCAAAATGGCTCTATAGCGCCATCTAATAAGGTTCAGCTTATGTTGCACTGTCAGTTTGCCATACGCAATCAAAATTCAGCGCACATGTAGGGTACCAAGATTTAAATATAAGTATTATGGATTGCTCCAAAATTGGCTATTTCGCTAAAACCTAAAAAAAAGCCACTTTTGCTTCTGTCCATTTGAACTAAAGGTCTTTATACACTGAAGTCCGAAATTACTATCAAAAATAAAATTGAGCTCATGTTTTGTCTATTACACAAAATAATTGTCAGATAAAAAAAAAAACAATCGGAACGGGTTAAATTTTTTTGCTTTTTTGCATTTCCTGAAAGCGAATTCATTCGGGAATTTCAATCCACCGCTAACAGGTTGATTGAACCTAAAAAAGGTAGTGTAATGGGCAAAATTTTCAATTTCGTCTCATTTATTATAAATTTAAGTGTACATAAGATTTCCACTGCATTTAAACTTTATCAAGTATTTAAATAAATTCAACTAATATAATTGAGTTAACTTAACAATTTAGTGTACTACATTTAAAGTCATGGGTACGATAAACCTTCATTTCATGGTTACGTATTTTTAAAAATGTACTAATTTTCCAGCATAAACACTGTACCCAAGTTAAGTACACTAAACAGTTAACGTTTAAGTCAATAAAGAACGCAAAACTAAGAATAAATGAGAACATGTGTTTGAATTAATGACCATTTATTTTAATATTCTACTTAAATAGGTGCGCACAGTGACTGCCAAAATTTGCTGGCCAATTTTAGACATTTCTGCAAAATTTCTGACTTCCTATCGATTTTGGAAACACCAGTTACTGCTTTTGCCCACCAGGGGGCCCCTCAATGGCACAGAGCACCACATAATTGCGTTGGCTGGGTCATGAGAAAGCACACTACTGTTATGTATACTCTAGGTGTTGTTGGAGCTCACAAGGCAGTCGGCTCAAGAAGATGTTGTCCTGGCATTCAGTGTGTCTCAGCTGGGTGCAGAGGGCAAGATACGCACCTTCGACCTCACCGTCACCTCGTACCTGCGCAAGATCAGTCTCGACTACTGCGAGGGAAGAGGTGACTGAGTGTGATGAGTAGTTTGAAGTACTTGTTTGATCTTGTTTAAGGGATTTAATCTCTTAATCTCTCATTGCTGTGTGATTGTACAGATGCACAAAATCAGCCACTTCATCTAATCACCTCTTCAGACAAACACGGCTCTGATCTTTTGAAAGTGGAGTACATCAAAGTAAGATCGAGTGTCGTGCTCAATAAACACTCAACATTCGGTTGCTTGAGGGGTTTAGTCTGAGATGGGTTCTTTGAGCTTTTTGGCTTTTTGTCTCTTTTAGGCAGATGTGAATGGACCCAGCTTCCACGCGTTATTTGCTAATACAGAACAAACACTCAAGGTATGTTTTATGCAGTTACCATGGTAACAAATTAAACCTTATACATTTATATTGTATGGAAGCTCATTGCGGCCACACACATTTTTTTAAGGAGAGTGTACTCTTAAGTATGAGATACTTATATTCCCCAAGACTTGCGTGTCTTGTTATTAGAGCTTGCGTATCTCGTAATCATGAATTGCGTTTGTAGTTATTAGAGCTTGCATATCTCGTAGTTATGACTTGCGTATCTAGTTATTCGGGTTTGCATATCTCGTAATGATGACTTGCGTATCTCGTAATGATGACTTGCGTATCTCGTAATGATGACTTGCGTATCTTGTAATTATGACTTGCGTATCTAGGTATTAGGGCTTATGTATCTCGTAATTATGACTTGCGTATCTAGTTATTAGGGCTTATGTATCTCGTAATTATGACTTGCGTATCTAGTTATTAGGGCTTGCGTATTTCGTAATTACGAATTGTATATATTGTGATTACAATTTGGCATACCTCGTAATTGCATCTTGCGTGTCTCTTAATCATGACTTGTGTATTTCGTAATGATGACTTTTGTATTTCGTAATGATGACTTGCGTATCTAGTTATTAGGGCTTGCGTATCTCGTAATGATGACTTGCGTATCTAGTTATTAGAACTTGCGTATTTCGTTATTATAATAAGTAGACTTGCATATCTCATAATTACGAGTTGCGTATCTCGTAATTATAATAGCTAGACTTACGTATCTTGTACTTATGACTTGCGTATTTCGTAATTGATCTTGCGTGTCTCGTAATGATGACTTGCGTATCTCTTAATTATGACTTGCGTATCTTTTAATTACAACTTGTGTTTCTCGTATTGATGACTTGTGTGTCTTGTAATTATTACTTGCGTATCTCGTAAATATGACTTGCTTATTTCGTAATGATGACGTTCCTATTTTGTAATTATCACCTCTGCATTTCGTAATCATGACTTGCATATATTACTTATGTATCTTGTAATTTTGAGATTTTTTTGTAGTTTTTTAACTTATTATCGTTCGTCAAGCTGGTCTGGCCCCCTACTGCAGCTCATTTCCTCACTTATTTCATGGATGTTTATCCTGCAATTCCATAACCCAAGCTTTTTAATTATCTAAACTCATTTGTGCTAAATATCAACCAAAGGCAGCCATTTGGAAGATTTTGTGCTTGATGAACTGCAGTATTGATGAGCTGCAGTGCTTCACCCAAGCACTAACAATGAGTGGGAAAAAATGCTTATGAATATTATCATTCACATTTTCTTGAAAATGGCCAATTTAAATTGCACAGGTGGAGTTTTCCTCTTTGGACTTTCTGCTACACACCAAAGCATTATTGTCTACCATCAACTACCTGAACTCAGCAATACCACAAGACATCACAGCTGCTAAAGACAGAGAAACCAAGAGACCAACGGACCGAACCGCAGCTGGGAAGCCAGGTCTGAAAATTATTGAAAAGCAAAGTTGTCTGTAGTTTCAATAAATAGATTGTCCAATATTGTCTTTGTCTCCACACTGTAGGTTTTTTCATGGGTAACGATCATTCTTTCTTTACCTTGACCATTCTGCACTTGTCTTGACATGTTTTAATAATGGAGCCTTGGAAGCAAAATCGAATTTTGCTCCTTTTAAAGCATCTTGCATTTGATTTTTATGACCAAAACACATGTTTTGGGGGATTTAACCAAAGTGTCTCTCTGTTCTTAGTGTCCAAGAGTTTGAAAGACTCTGGTGTTGTGAACTTTAAGCTGTCCGCTGTGCTCGGTTCCTTCAGAGTGGCTGTATGTGATGACAGATGCAACATTGCTGACATTCGTTTTCAAGGTAGAAAACAAAAAAAGGCTGTTTGCTATATTTATGGGCATTTTCAATACACACATTTTATAGTTTTCTATAAGAATGTGCGAGGATAACTTTTTGTGTGCTTGTTTCTTTTTGACATGTTAACTCTTAGAAGTCTGGGGCCTTTTTGAGTGTTTTAAACTTCTTTATAATTTGCTCTAATAAATTACCTTTATTACAGTTTTTTTTTGTGTAAATACTAGATTTTTTTAGAGGTTATTTAGTACAACCCCAGCTTATTTATTATTTTTTTTTATACAGATATTTTTTTTCATTACATTACACAATAGAGATTGAGGATATTGGTTTTTCTATAGCCGGTGCTGATGTGAAGAGGTCAGAGTCAGCCGATAAGTGCTGCTGATTTTAAGTGCCAATATTAGGATGGTTTCCCCTTCGTTTACTGCAAAAATAGCATACTTATAAGTGGGTGCAAATCACTTTTAAACTTTAAACACCATTTATTAAACACTGAGTTAAACCATTGCTGCACTGTGCAGTATTAATGTTAGTAGCTTGTCTCAAATAGAGAGGACCCAGATGCAAGGGATTACTCAGAAGAGGTTTATTGTCCAGAAGAAAAATAACAATAAAAATATCCACAGGACGGACGGACGGACAGACAGACCAGAAATTCATAAAAAGAACTTGTTCCTCTGGGATGTTGACCGTCACGATAGTGCTCGAAAGGGGGATGGCCTGGGTGAGCCCTCTCCGTGTCCAGACAACCACTGACCAGAACTGAGCATAGAAAGTGATCCGTACAAGAGCGAATCCGAAATCACTAAAATGAGAAAAGAGTTACTGTCTGCAAGCGATGTACTCGCGCTTGTGTTCCAGAATCATCCGACAAAGACTGCATCGGAGCGCGGTACTAAGTAGGCACAGATCATTAGCGCGCAACAGACAGCTGAACAGCATCAATTAATCAAACAAGGAAAAGCTAGCTGAACAGAAATAATACAACAAAACGCAGGAACCTAACAATTAAAAGGTATTTTAAAGGTAACCAAATAATTAAATGAACTGACCAAGTTTTGAATATATGACACAAGTTGTGAGTGTATGTGTGTGTATATATATATATATATCTGACCCCTATATATATGGACACATGCACACAGAAATATATATATTTTCTAAGGAGGGGTCAGATATATATATATATCCATAAAAATGACGCAGAACATCTAAACTTAACTAGGGATGCACCACACTACCGATCAAAGTATCGGTGCATTGTAGCCATAATTCCAACTTAATGTTTTTTGCAACTTTCTGCATTTTTATATAAAATAAAAACTAACCAACTGTAAATACAAATGTAAAGGTATCAAGTAGAGCTGGGCAATATGGCCCAAAAAGAAAAATCCAAGATTTTTTTTAAAAGTAATTTCTATTTTCAACCTTTAAACTCAATCGGCAGATAACAAAGAAAATGTTCAAAACACACTATAACTTTGGTGATAATAACAACAATAATAATAATAGTGCTTCAAAATTATTAAATGATACATTTTGATATAATTGTTATTTTGTATTAAATAGAAAAAAAAAAACAAAAAAACAAACATGTTTTCTTAGCAGCAAATTCTGCTGCACCAATAATACAAAAAAAAGCAATAAAAGCCTGATATATCAGCCAGCCAATCAACAGGTCAACGCCCATTACACAAAAATTCCACAACAAACCTAAAATTGTAAAAAAAAAAATCTAAATTGCATTTTTTTCACAGCAAAAATTGAGAATGAATAGTTTTATTTTTTTTAACAAAAATCTAAAACATTGAGACAAAATGAAAAAATATAAAATTCAAAATTTTTCCAAGCACTTTTTGTTTCATTGTGCTTTTTTGTGCTAGTACTTTGAAAACTGCAAGCCATATCACAGGCCTTGTACTAAACCTCCCTTTCACCACTAGATGGCACTGATTTGGAGTCTGTAAAATGAATTACCTTGCAAATTATGTCATAACACTTGTAAAACTAGAAATATCAAAGCTATTAATGGTTTTGATTAATGCAGAGATTTCCAAGGATTAAACAAACACATTGTTTTCTTCAGGCATTGATGCATCCGTGGTGGTTCAGGCCAAAGAAACGGATGTTTTTGCTCGTCTGCGGGACATTGTGGTTTTGGATGTAGACCCTAGGACCATCCATAAGAAGGTGTGTGAAGAATCTGTTTATTTACAGAGACATTTTCACGCTTTTGGTTTCATCATCTATGTTTTTTGTTATTTCTCCAAGGCGGTGTCGATTGTTGGAGAGGAAGTGTTCAGCTTTAAGTTGACCTTGTACCCTGGAGCCACTGAGGGTGAAGGCTACACAGACACCTCTAAAGTAGATGGCAAAGTCATCATGAGGCTTGGCTGCATCCAGATTGTCTACCTGCACAAGTTTCTAATGTCTTTGCTGGTAAGAATCAATTGTATCTCGTGCATTTGTGTGCCACACAACTAATGAAATCATAACAGATTGATTCTGACCCTTAAACTCTGTGTTTGTGTTTTACTTTGAAATTTCTCTGGGCATTTTTGTCGTTATGATTTATTTTTGCTTCAACACTGTCTTCCTCTTTTTAGGACTCTTTTAGCTATCAGTACCCCTCTGCTGATGAGGTACAGGCTTGGGCATGCTGCATTAAACTAGTTTGCTCTGCAGCTTATATGTGACCTGCACCTCTGCACACAAATACACTCCTTTCTGTGTTTTAGTTAAAAAAATGTTCATGTCTCAAAAAAACCCACCCATTTTGAATGTTACATCTCCATTCCTAAAGGCATGATAAGAACTTGATCAAACCATTCGTAGCCGGGAGGTACTTGCTCCACCTACTTGCAGCTCAAGAATGTGCAGTAGATTGAATTCATGGTTAAAAATAAACTGGATGGCTAAAGTTCGCATGCAATTTTGATATTCGCTTGTAGAAGTGTTGTTTAAAACGTAAACCCACCACGTATCTCTATGATTTTTCTAAGCTGTGATCCAGATATGGCAAATTGGTTGCTATGCTCAACAGTCTGGTTTCTAAGGAGGGGTCAGTGACCTGTTACAATGTTTCTTTTTGATTCAAAGCTATATAAACCAACCACAGTCTCTCGGTTAGCTGAGATAGAGTTCTCAGAATTTGGTTGCTAGGGTAAATGGTTTGGTTGCAAGGGAGTGGCCTGTGATGTCATATTTTTTTTAAAGTTGTTACTATAATTAATATAAACAAACCCACATTTCTCTGTGATGTTTCTTGAAGATATTTTCATTCTGTCAATGCTGGCCGCTGACCCCCTTAGAGCATGGGGCTCAAATACTTTTGCACAATGTTTGATATGTTTTTCCACACACTGATAAGTTTTAAGTTTCTATGAGTTCTTCAGTTTGTGTAAAGTTTGGCCCCATGCAAAGTCAATTTTAGAATTCCTTTAATGCTATCAGTCTAAAAAGAATTGATTAAAAAGAACTCGCAACTCGAGTCAGCGCAGTTTGGATATTTTGCCAAACTTTGGAGGCAGTACATTGATCTCTCCAGGAGGAGATGCAATTTATTTTTTGAAAGACGAAGAACGCGGAAAATTACGTTTACCCTCAATAACAAATTGTTGTCTTTGACGAGCGATAATTATAAAAAGAGTCGAGGACGCGGTTCAGTAACACTTGTTAGCATCCAAAGCCCACTCAACGTAAAAGTCAAGTCTGTGGAATAGCGCCTCTATTGTTTCATCTTGATATGATGTATGACCTACTGAGTGCTGGCAGTAGGAGGTCATGACTACGGTGACGGATTCTACAACACGAATGCAAAAATAAAAAATGGAACTGGGGGCGCTAGTGAGCTTGTTTACTTGCTAGAGGTTTTGGCAAAAGAAGAACACATCCATAAACTATGGTGGTCTTCTAGCTCTCATGAACGGAGTGATGGTGGGCACTGTTGGACTGTGAGAGTTCATTAAAAATATGACAAAAAGAAAGTTTGTAGTTCGTCGCTGTAGTAATGCGTCGTCATAAGTCATAATCTGACCAATACTGTAGTATCTTTAACATTACTTTCTATACTGGTGCTGTAGCCTTCAACAAAACAACATGCAGGATTCATTTGTTTACTGCCAGTTTGATAATGACCTCATGAAATTTGTTGGAAGACTTTGTCAAAGTACAAGGCCTGGAATTGTAGTAAATTTTACAATAAAGTTCAAATGTCGGTTTTAGAAATTTACTTTTTTTTTTAGATTGTGGTTCCTTACATATCTGTTCCAAATTTCAAACATATCCTTCAAAAACACTCTGAAATAGCAGTAAAAACAGCAGAAAATGCAATACTGCATTTTGACACTAGGTGGCCCTATTACTGACAATGTAGGTTGAGCCCTGCCAGACACTGTATTAGCAACTTCCTGTTTCCTTACTTTTAACGGCTGACAAGCACACATGGTTTAAGCTAAAAGTGGGCTTTTTTTGTCTTTTTGCAAAATAACGTGAACTTTCTGTGAATTTTTCGAAATACGATCCATATAACTTATAGTTATGTCTTGGTACCCAACACACCTGTGCCAAATGCATTAGGTGGCGCTATAGGGCCATTTTGCCACATCTACCTTTCAAATCACAATTCGTAAATGCAATGTAAATTCTCACCAGTTTTCATCGTGACGTTTTGAGCACGTTCTGGCCCTCAACATCCAGCGGAAACCAAAAACAATAAACCTCTCAGCAATTGCAATAGGCTTTGAGTGCTCGAGCTCTAAAAAACAAATAAGAGTTATAAATTATTTTCTTCAGAAGGAGCTTCATTCATAAGTTAAAGTAAGGCAATAATAATTTTTAATGAAAATATTGAAATTAAATTCTAAACAAAACGCGTGTAATGGTTGCCTATCAAATGGTGAATAATTTACTCTATATTTTATCTCAAGAAACAATACAAACTTCAATTGATCTGTTGTGGGAGCATCTTGACCGTATAGTACCAATCACGATTGTAGGAGGAGCTTCTTGAAACGTGAGGCGAAATTTCTCGAGATTACCTCAAAAAATTAACAGGTCTGCACTGCTGTCATTTCTACAAACGGAGGATTTTTTCAGAAAAAAGTTTTACTTCAAATAAATATTATTTCTAAGCTATATTTTTTATTAATTTTACAGCACATGTAGTACACGCAAGTGTGACATTTCTTGGAAAACACAAAAATGTCTGAGTGATCCCAAACTTTTCAAGGGTATTGTATGTTTGTAAATCTGACTGAAGATGTCAGCACCTAATTTAATCCGACTATAACATTTTCATAGATCTCTCCATTGCATATTTAACCCGCTTGGTTCATCCTCTTGCACTCCACATTTGTCCAAGACGTCCCATTCAATTGAGAAGCAGTTATCATAGCTTTTTGAGTTTGTTTTCACACTTTTTATTGGCCTTTCTGCCATTTGGAGTTACTACATGGCCAAATTGAGGGTGCTGCTATTACCGTATTTTTCGGCTCATAAGACGCACCGGCACATAAGACGCACCCAATTTTTAAAGAGGAAAATCCAGAAAAAAAAGATTCTGAACCAAATACTGTTGTAAAATATTTTATATCAACTGTGTAAAAGTTAACAGCCAAACATGTAACATGAACAGACAGTAAACAGTAAAAGTAACAAAAAAAAGGCTGTAATGTTTTTCTTTGCCCCCACTCATCACTCTAAAGTCCACCATTCGTTATCACCATCACTGTTCCAGTGCAACATTGTCACTACATTACTAATAATAGCTAGTAACATTGTCACTACATTACTAATAATAGCCAGTAACATTGTCACTACATTACTAATAATAGCCAGTAACATTGTCACTACATTACTAATAATA
>SRMA01027267.1:45569-90232 GCA_007224835.1 Danionella cerebrum | reverse complement strand
AATATAAATCCTTTTGATTTTGTCAGCTTATGAAACCCAAATAACTCCATTAATAAAGGATCAAACTGTCCAAGATTGTGAAACTGTCCTAGTGAATGCTTAGTGGAAATAAAACCCTCACAGACTGAAGACGATGCTTATCGATCATCATCTTATCGTCAGGCTCAAAAAACATAGCAGACAAACTATGAGCTGTGCCCATTTCACATCTTGAAATGTATTTTAGCGTGAGAAAACGGGTTTGTAGCGTGAGAGATCACTCAAATGCGAGAGTCAGCTGATCTCTGTAGTTTCGCTCGTGACGTAAGTATGGATGCGGATGCCAAAGGCATTGTGGGAAATGTAGTTTTCCCCCCCGTTTTCGTTACGTCCGCGCAATGGCAGAGATGGGCGATGACGTCAGCGCGCAGCGCTTGGTAAACAAATATGGCCGCGGCTTCGGCCTAGCTCCGGAGCTCTTACACCTCTCATATGGCCGTTACCGGACTTCGCGGCGGTTTGCATTCGCTTCATAAGACGCACCAACTTTTCCCCCTCAGTTTTGGGGAAGAAAAATTGCGTCTTATGAGCCGAAAAATACGGTACTTTGTAAATATTTGGGAGCGATTCTTCAAAGCATTCCTGTTTTACAGTTACCTTGTGATTTTCTTGAGTTATTTTTGTAGAAATCCAGTATAGTCTCCAGACTTATTTGATGGTGAATGTGTTTGTAGTTTGTTGCATGCTGCATTCTGTCACAGAAATTTAGGATGGAATTTCGCACGATGTTTCCTGCATTTGCTGAAAAGCCACAGCACACCCGCTATGCTCTACGAGTTACAAGTTTCCCACTTTGTCCTGCAAAAACTGCTGTTTCACTCAAACACTGCTTTTTGGTCACTTCGAGTTGTCGATTCTCTGTCGAGAGTTTGGCGTCTAGGACTTTTAAAGACTGTACATGCTTGCATGATTTCTGGTACTTTGGATGTCAACAAACCATGCTCATCTTTAACCATAACTATTGCTTTGACTCCGTAGATGTTTGTGGATAACTTCCAGGCAGCTAAAGAGGCTCTCAGTGCTGCCACGGCTCAGGCTGCAGAGAAAGCAGCTTCCAGTGTGAGGGATTTCGCACAAAAGAGCTTCAGACTTGCCATGGACATAAGACTGAAGGCCCCTCTTATCATAATCCCACAGTCCTCCACATCCCATAATGCATTTGTGGTTGACCTGGGTCTCATTACTGTGAGAAACAGTTTCTCACTGCTGGCAGCTCAGGGCTTCCCATTGCCTGTTGTATTGGAGACCATGGATGTTACACTAACTCAGCTCAAACTATCAAGGTAATAAAGAAAATGACTCCCCTTTCCTTAAAAAAATGGGTCAAAACTAATAAAGTTTAGGAAATGTGTTCCACAATTTTGTCCTTTATAACCGGCAGACTCCAGAAAGAAGTTAAAATCATTATAATCAAACACTTCAGATGGATGCTTTTAACAAAAGAAATAAACACTTCACACTTGTATCCAAAGATATTTTATTATTAAAATCTATTTTTACAAAAAAAAAAAAAAAAAACATTTACGTAAACTTTGACAAACTTTGACAGGCCATATGAAAGCTGCAAGCAGCAATCAAAGGGCTCGAGCACCTCCGGCGGCATTACCAGTTCGTTGCGCTATGAGAACTGAATCCTTAGTTAGGAAAACACTTCTTAAAGCATTTCGCATCTCGAAGCAAGTTGTACATGTAAAACCCCTAATCCGTGCAAACAGTATAAGTAGCGAGCGTGTGAGAAGGGATGGGGAGACCGCTTCTGAGAGCGCGTCGCAGGGTTTCTCTAACTTGCGCTACAGAACAGCACTTTCTAGACACTTTCAATCTATACATAATCTATACATAATGAAAGCGTCTCAGTTCGTTTTAGCACTTTCTGCAATGGGAGAATGGAGCGCCAGGACCCGTAAACGCAGCGCAACATCAAACTTAACAAGCGCATGTCCGAATTATCTCAGCTTCTCCGCATCAATATTTCCTAAACACAGTCTGGAATAGCAGTATAAATGCCTAGAAAATGGGATATTCCATTTTGCCACTAGGTGCATGTCTCAATAATTAGCAACTTCCTGTTAAGTTTCAACACATAGTTTAACAAAGTCAAAAAAGCTTCAACATTTACCATCCCATATGGCTTAAGATAAGATAAATGGAGTTTTGAAGTGAGCAGATAAAATCTATAGGAGGAGTTAGTTAAAGTACAACAAGAGCCCCTTTTTAGAGGGACTTCCTGTCAATTTTGGAAACATTTAGATGGTGCTATAGAGCCATTTCGCCACACCTACTTTTCAAACCACAACCAGACGTACATACAGTTCTGACGTGAAATTCTGTGACTTTTCAAGTGTGTTTAGGCCTTCAAAAATGCAATGAAAGCAGCGAAATAATAATACTTAAAATGTTCTACACATCTTTGGTGCTCAAGCCCTAAGTGGTGAGTACGAAAAACTGATTATAAATAAGTTGGAAAATAAAAAGATTGTAAAACTACAATGGCTCTATTACCAGTAAGAAACAACCAAGGGGAAAACAGTCCAAAATATTGACAGACTTCTTCTGGGCGCCAAACTAACAATTACTGGAAGAATAATGAACACAAAGAGAGTTTGCGTTAATAGGTGAAATTCTGATTCGAGGCAATTGAAAGAGTTGTATTCCGGACAATAGTGGCACATAGGCGAAGAGGATGATACGAGAATAGATAAAAGTTGCAGGGCTACGTGTTCTGAACAATTGGAACATAGCAGAGATACAATTCAAGACAAACAGAGGAAACGAGAGGGAAGAAAGCTTGCAAATGAAGCCTTTACAATAATGTAAGGGTTTAAAATTAACATTAAATTTAGTTTGAAATCTTTATAGTTAAATTATTTGTACTGTTTTTGTGCAATAGTACTTCCTCTTCGTAGTGTTTGTTGTATTTGAGTAATTTGTGAGATACAATCTTTTCTTTTGACTTCTATTCTCAGAACCATTCTAAAGCACGATGATCATTTGGATGTGGAAATTCTAGAGCCTATAAACGTAGAGCTTTTAATCAAGAGGAATTTAGCTGCTGCCTGGTATAACATAATTCCTGGAGTGGAGGTCAGCGGAGGCCTTAAGTCCATGAATGTGAGTTTTTTTTTTTTTGTTTTTTTTTTTGTGTGTGTCTTTCAGGAAGCGTTTCAAACTCTAAAGTAAGACCCATTTTTAGAGACGATTGATCTGAAAGATGAAATAAAGGTCTGTGTTCTTCTGGTATGCAGATTTCACTGGGTCAAGAGGATGTTGGTGTTTTCATGAGAATCCTTGCAGAGAATATTGGCGAAGGAAGCAGAGTCACTGCTCTCGATGGAAAGAAAGCGTCTTCTAAAGGTACAAACAGCTTTAGTCGTTAGTAACTTTGTTCAAAGGAGAGATGTTCCGATACCATTTTTCCCCTGGCGATACCGATCCCGATACTTGGGCTCAGGGTACTGGCCGATACTGAGTACCGATTCGATACCTGGGTGTGTATCTGTATATACAGCTGTAGATACTACTAGCCCTGTATTAATTGACATTTTATGCATTTTATAATTTAAATTATTTTATGATGTGCTTCAGATATACTCAATAATCAATATGGACATGAAAAAAAAATTAATAGACATACACTATCTTTGAAATGTGGATAAAAGAGAGTGGCAACTGCATACAAGGGCTCTTCCTCGATGGTTGCGAATCGTTTCTTGACGGCCTCAAGAAGAGTGTTTTTCATTGTTTTTATACCAGTGTCCACCTGGCTCTCCCGAGCAAGGTGCCGTTTTAGAACTGTAACTGAGGGGATCACTTCCGCTGCAGACGAGGTGGAGGAGCTAATCTGTTTTTTCATGGCTTTTTTCATGTTGCTTGCGTTGTCACGCAAAATACCATGAACACTGGATTTAGAAATATTCCACTTCACGAGCATACCCTCAATTGATTCAGCTATGGACGCGTGCAAGCCGTGAAACTCGTTAGCCAGCAGCACTGCACTTTGAAGAGTAAAAGGTGACGGCGTCACTCTGTACAGCTCCAGATGTGAGTAGTGAAGCTGATAGTTCGCACGTCCTTTAGTTTACATGAAATGTGTTTGTCTCATATAATTTAGGGAGCGCTGTTTCGGAGATATATTTGCGACCAGCCAAACTGTACCGGGGCTCCAAATGTTAATTAAGCGGCGAGAGCCAACGTTTTCGACCACTGACTGTTGCTGGTCATCCAGTACAATAAACTCGATAATCCTGTCGGTTATCTTTATTGCTCGTTGGCTGTCTTGTGTAAACTTTTCTCTTTGTTTGAATGAAGCTTCCAATGTTTGTTGCGTCTGGCGCGGTTTGTCTTCTCCTTGGTTGCTTGTAGCAACACGACACAACTTCCTGTGTTTACATTCTGAGCAGCGCCAGCAAAGAAGAATTGATTTCCGCTTTGCAGCGATAAGCAAAGCTAGCGGGCATAACTAGGTTATGTTTTTGAAAATGGTATCGGATCGGTACGTGGACTCAAATACTCGCCGATACCGATGCCAGATTTTTTTGTGGTATCGGCAGCATTTCCGATACTGGTATCGGAATCGGAACAACTCTAGTTTAAAGTTAATCTTTGTGGTCTTTGACGTATCTCTATTTTTTTAACAGAGTTAACCTGGACAGACGATGGACAGATGTCAACAGTTCAAATGGGGACAGGGAGTCAACCTGCACTGATCAACAGCACTTTCACAGAGAATGTCGTCAATGTGCTTCTTAGCTTCGAAATCAAAGAGGTGGTTGAGTTTTACTATTCAAGATTTGTTAACTAGATGGTTTCCAGCATGCTGAAGACCCTTTTTCTAATTGTAGGTTATGCTGAGGTTGAAAAAATCCACTGGTGGAGATGAAAGTACCTTTTTGGTTCTCCATGTAGCTCAGCTTGGAATTGACACCAAAGTTCGGAATTATGACATGGAGGCTACAACATACATCAAAAGCATGTCCATGAAGTGCCTGGAGTTCCCTGGTTTGTTTCAATGAACCACCTTATATTAACCAGATCTTCTCAAATCAATTAAAGAGTAGCAGCCAATGAAATTTCAGTAGCGTCAGTTGAAATATTGCCATAAACAAGAAGTTGTTAATACCTCAGCCATGCAACACCTGATTGGGTTTAAACTTGCCATCCGTGTTAAGAGTCAATGTATGAACATATTTATGAAGCAGCCTACAGTGTTAACTATAGCACCACCTAGTGACAATGTGGAATATACCATTTTCTGCCTTTTTATATCTCTTTTTTAAACTGTGTTTAGGGGATATGTTTGAATTTTGGAACACTTATGTAAGCAACCAAGATCTATAAAAAAGTAAATTGAAATGAATTTCCAAAACTGACAGGAAGCCAGTTATTTTGTAAAAACGTGTAACAATTGTGCCTTCGCACATGGTGCCGTAAACAGAAAGTTGTTAATAACTCAGCCATGCAATGCCTGATTGGGTTTAAACTTGCCATACGTGTCAAGAGTCAATGTCTGAACATATCTATGAAGCAGCCTACAGTGTTAACTATAGCACCACCTAGCGACAATGTGAAATATACCATTTTCTGCCTTTTTATATCTCTATTTTAAACTGTGTTCAGGGGATATGTTTGAAATTTGGAACACTTGTGTACGCAACCAAGATCTACAAAAATGCCAATTGGAGTGAATTTCCAAAATCGACAGGAAGTCGGTTATTATGCCAAATCTGTCAAAATTTGTCAAGAAAGACTCTTTAAGAAAGCCCTCCTAGAGATTTTAATTTGAATTAACCACCATCAAACTCCATCAGCTTTATCTACAGATGTGCCGGATGTCAAATTGTGAAGCTTTTGTTGTTAAACTTTTAAACATTGTTAAATGAATGTTAAAATGTATGCATGCATTTAGCTTTTATTTTATTGTAAATCTTTTGAAATAACGTTAAAGACTTTGAAAATCTTATTATGAACTCCGCCGCCCAAATTATGGTAAAAACAAATTCATGTTTATGTAATATTAATTTAAAAGGGGTTAACAATATGTAATTATGTATGCCAGAATTAAAATAAATGACGTGCACATATCTTGTAGGACCTTCAAAGATGAGGGATATTTTGTTTAAATAGTGTAGATAGATTCCTGTCACTTTTCCTGAAAACAAACATTCTCAATTGTTGTTAAACATTTAAGAATTTTATTACAATTTAAATGTATACATTTTTTTCAGATTCAGCTGGAGAACCCCTCTGTATTATGAGTTCCTTGGCAGACTCAGGAGCAGATCTTCTTGAAGTCAAATACTTTAAGGTAGCTGTATTTTACAGATCCAGGCACTGGATTAACGCGTAGCTTTATTACGAGCTGGCTTATAGAGTATTCAATTCTCTTTTCATTTTAATGCATGCTAGATTTTAATAGAGTCAAGGCTTTTGTGTGTCTAGACAGGCTTTTAGCTCTTTTAAATATTAATTCAGGTCAGGAATTCGTTTCATAATCAAAACATCATGGCAGCTGAATCCAGCTTTTTTTTATCACACACTAGTTCAGTGAAGGTTGCCGATTCTGATAGTTTCTCCTTGGTTAATATGTAGATCAGTCCATATATTTATTGGTAGGTTTACTTTTTAAGAAAAATATCAATAAAATATAGAAAAAATGAAAGTGCAAATTTCATCATGAAGTGCTTTACACTATTTCTGTGTAATGAATTTTTGATCCCTTGAGAAAACGTGATGTAATATTTTGTGGAATAACTCATTGTTTGCAGTCACAGCAGACCGTCTAGACAAACGTGGTCTAACTCTAACCATACTCAGTAAACATTAATAATGAATCATTGTGTACAATAGCGGTGAAATATGGAGTGCCACAAGGATCAGTCTTAGGCCCAATACCATTTATCTTTATGCTGCCACTCTGCTTTATTTATGTACCTTTTGAGCCAGCACAACAAATTTTGATGCATCTTAAAACTAGACAAAAACTCTCCCAAAACAAGCGTTTTCATGCTGTTTAGAAAGTGAAATGGATGTTATGTGAATTGGAACAAGTCCTTAAATCAAGTCAGTAACAATACGACTTGGTCTTAAAATATTTCACGGAGAACAACATTCATTCAAAAATGAGTGTATGTGGTCTTAAAAAAATAAAATCTAAATCTTTTTTTGTGCGTGTTTTTTATTCATTTAAGATAAAATAAGTCTTAAAACAAGAGAAGCCTGCTTAAAAATTAAAAAAAAAATGCAGTGATGAATGAATTTAAATGAAAAATTGATGTGAAATGTTTTGCTTTGTCATTAACACAATAGGAACTTAAAACCAGAAATAAAAAAAAGTTTTTTCATTTGATCAAAGAAGATTTTTGTACTGTTTTAAGAGGCGTGTTTTTATCAGAACAGTGATTTCTTAAAATAAAACTTTTGTAATATTTTTGAAGTAGGAATATATCTTACTACAAACCAAATGCATTGTTGTACGATTCTAATTTTAATTTATTGGCAAAGTTAAATTAATTTTAAATTAAAGTTTCTTAATTCAAGCGACAACAAAAAAACATTTGGAATAATTATTTTTTTATTTTTTTTAAAAAAATAAGTCATATTTTCACAAAATAAGCTAAATAATCTTTACTTTACAAGTCTAAACTAGACAATTCTTTATAGAATAAGAAAATCAATATTTTTGATAAGCACTTTTCAGGTTTAGGTTTTAGTTTTTGCAGTGCAGGAAGGAAGTCCAGTGAGAAAAGAAGCTGAGTTGAATGCTCTGTTCGTTCTGTTAATAACTTTTACAAAGCTTATTCTGTCCCTCACTTTAAAAATAAACCTACCACTTGAATTATAAGACGTGTTCAAAATAAATATTTGTTTGTCTCATTGTAGAATTAAAGCTCCGGAGATATGAATGCACACCACTAAACATGCTGATTAAATGATCTGAATGTTTTCTTTTAGCATATTTAATATTAGATACAAGGTGGGATGCACCGATTCTGATTTTTCATGGTCGATTCCAATACCGATTATTTTACAAGAAAGCGGGCCGATACCGGTTTCCGATTTTTCAAGTTATGCAAGTACAACATAAACAACATGTTTATAGACTGGCTTTTTAATGTAAAATAATAATAATCATTCTTAACAGAACAAACTTTTATTTTTGGCTTTTTAAAAGTTTTTTTTTTACAAAAAGAAGCATCTCAGCTTTGTCACAAGTGAGTCTTTTTTTTTTTAACAATCACATGAGAAGCAGAAATGAACGAACGCTGACTGTTCACGCTTGTACAGGTTCGTTCGTGGGTCGGCGAGCACAGGAAAGCGGCTCTTATTTGTGCACCAGTACATCAGCGGCTGGTCGATTCTCTCTTCAGACAGATAGGTCTGCCGTGGGGCTGCTCGTATCTTGAAATCACTTCAGAATTTTCGTCCTGTATTTCTTTGTTTCATCCTGGCGAGCCAACATTGTAATTGCTTGGGCTTTTTTTTTTTTTTTTTGGCTGTAACTCTGTTTTTTCGATGGTTGACTGAGAGATAATGGCTTTGCCTGTTTTGCATCATTAACAGATTTTTGGGACTCACCTTGTTCTTTTGGAAGGTCAAATCCAGCCGGATCAAGTTTGTGGTGCCGAATGTCTTTGCTGTTGTCCCTCTGCGATAGACCGATCCTTTGCAGAAATTACAGATCTTCATGTCCTGCTCAAAGATTTCGGAAATCCTCCACACATGTGACATGTTTCTGAATGAATCGAATGCCACGGTCCACGTGAACACTTTCGGAAAAGTGGGCGGGATAAAAGCGAAAGCGTTTGATGCAAAAAACCGTCCAGTTTCGATTTATGGTCTGTCAACTGGTGCATCCCTAGATACAAGACTGTTTGTTCACTATAGCTTAGGATCTATCAATGAAGGTGCTGTGTTTAACTTTATTTTCCTGCTATCTTTGTAGGCTGATCGAACTGGGCCAAATTTTGCAAGCCTTTACCAAAATACTGAGCAGAAGATGAATGTAAGCATCTGAAACTGATGGATAAATGTACCGTTTTTCTGGAAAACTAGTTCATGTTGATATTTGTGCACAGGTCGTGTTCTCCTCCCTAGATGTGATGCTTCACACCGAGGCCCTTCTCTCCACCATGGACTTCCTGTCTACTGCTCTGTCCACCAGCAGTCTGCCCTCACCTGAGAAGGAGAGCAAAAAGAATGAAGACATGCGAACCGCCTCGGCTAAATCCAGTAAGGCAACCGATGCATAAACATGCAAAGTAACAAAATAAAGGAGGGACACATTATTTATTTATTTATTTTTTCAGCTGCTCTGAGCTCTCCATCTGATGGTGACATCATTGATCTGATGGTGAACATGCAGCTTGGTGCTTTTAATGTATTGGTCTGTGACCAGAAGAGCAATATGGCAGACATGAAGATTCAAGGTGAGATTTGGTTTGGTTTTGGATCAAACGAAACAACTATAATCTATATGGTATTTATAGATAATAAAATTGTGACATTTTTGTATCTTACTATTATCTGATTATTTCATTCAATTTACATTGTAAGTGGATTGAAACAGACACAGTGGTTAAACACAAGTATTGTTTTAATTAACCCTCAGAGGTCCGGAGCCTTCATGGTGAGACAAAATAAAAATTCATAAATCCCCCTCAAAAAAATAAAAGTTAAAACAATGTGAAAATTGTATCACATTCTCTCTTAAAACTTATAAATTGACTCAAACACTTTTTGTACTTTGTTTTGTGCAGGAGTTTAAATCAAACAAATAAAAAAAAGACCCTTATGACAGGTAATCTATGTCAACGGGTTATCCCTTCTTTTCCGCACTAAATGGAACAGATTTGGGGTCTGTAAAATGAAGAGATCACACATTTTATCTCATTTAAATATGAATTGTACTATAAATTATGAATAACTTGTAAAGTATGCAACACAAACCTGTACATTATAATTGAAGTCAAAATTACAAAATAGGTGGGTTGTGTCATGATTGGCACATGCACCGGTGCTTGCAGAGACTTAAAGGGTTAAACCAGTGGTGCTCATTACGTCGATCGTGGCGTGAAATTGAAACAATATCAGCCGATCATTCATCCCGTCACAGTTCAGTAAAGTTAGCTGCAAATTCACGGATTCGGTTTTCTCTGCTCAATAGCTCGAGACCAGAATGTTCTTAGTAAACAAATAATACCTATTTTTAATCTGTGTTATGTAGCGGACAAACTACAAAACGTTTTTTATCAAAACAAGTTTCCCTCGGCATTCGCAGAAACACATTACCGTCTATGAGCAACCCGCTGACATGGAATCGCTTAGGGACCATCTGCAAATTACCAGATCCAAAATATGTTTTACCCAGAATATGCTTCATAACTTCATTCTAAATTGCTCTATTACAACCAAAATCAAGCAACACGCCACTCCTCACCTGCATATTGTACTGCACGACTCAGTTTCAATAAATATTGAAATATTTATTAGAGCATCATTTTTATTCTTGATTATTTGGATCAAAGCTCAATTGCTCCCATAAAAATCACTCTATTACCATCAAATTCAGGTCACACACAACTGTTCTAATGATTCAATTCAGTGCAAGTCATCAAATTAAACTCAGGTTATTACAAAAATGTAAATAATTAATTATTATGTGTGTTTTGTCAATTCTCAATAAAGTTGAAAATAATTGTTTGTTGATTGATGTTTTACATTTTTGTAGCGGGTAGATCACTTTGACTCAGTCATTTTAAAAGTAGCTCGCAAGCTGAAAAAGTGTGAGCACCCCTTTTTTAAAGGATCAGTGAACTGATAAACCAAAGGAACAATTAATAATTCTTAAAGATTCTGAACTCCATGTGGCTATTCTGAGCTTTAATGGTACCACATCTGCTTTGTTGTAATTATTATTATTATTATTATTATTATTATTATTATTATTATTATTATTATTATTATTATTATTATTATTATGTGTTGTTTGAAGATTTGTGCTTGATTTGACCTTTTAAATATATATGAAGTATGATATATAAACAGAACTCTGCCAATACATGACTGGAACTGACTGGAAGATGGCAAATACAGTTGTGCTCATAAGCACATTCTTCCCACTCGTGAAGCTTTTCCACTCACCTACATCTCCCTCATTTCCTTTTAACAACCTGCTGTCCTGATGTAATTAAAGCGTACTGGTCCATAGAAAAAAAATAAATAAATAACTACATAAATTCACAGTTTCCATCCAGAGGAGGAAACACCACACCAGGTGCTCACTCCCCTGGAGATAACAAAAATGCCCAGCTGAAACAAAGCACCTTCCCTCCTATGTGGTGGCTTTTAAGCAGGACAGCACAAGGTAGAGAGAGAATAAAAAAGAGAAAATAGAGTTGTTTGACAGTAAAAGTCTTCGCCCGACCACTAACTATTACTGAAAATTTCCCAAGAAATCAAAAAATTAGCCAGGGTATCTAAAGTTGTGAGCACAACTGTATATGTATATAAATTATAAGAGAAAGCGATCCATTTGAAATGTTTAAACTAAATGTAGTATTGTTGTTCAAAATGTGAGAATTTAATGAGAATTTATATTTAGCTGATTTTGCTTAATCTTTGTATGCATGGTTCCTCGTTATTCTTTGTTTTTTTTTGTTTATGAGTTGGTTCTGTGTTCCATAGGTTTGGATGGTTCTCTACAAATGAGGGGAACCCAGACCAATATGTTTATGCGTCTACAGGATTTCATCATCATAAATGTGGATCCTAAAACAATTCACAAGAAGGCAAGTCAGATAATCCAAACAACATTTTAATGGAGGCTTTGTCCATTTTTACCTGTTAGTCCTGATGAGGTTCGAGACACTTCTGCTGGTGCTGATACCCAGCTCTTATTAGGAAAAGGCAGGGAGCACCACGGAAGGTTCCCTAGTCCATTTTCAGGTCCACATTCACTGTCCTTTTATTACTGAGGGAAATTTTGTCATTTGAGCCACTTTTGTTCACACGTAAAATCACGTTTTGCTCGTTTTGCCTCATGTGATCAAGTTCTTTTGACTAGCGCTTTACGGGACCTCCGATTACTCTGCCTATTGCGAATATTGGCTGATCATGACAAACAACCAACCCTTATTCACCCTATAAACCCTTATTAAAGGAGTTCCAGAACTTTTATTTGACTTAACTTTGTAAAATTGTAGCGCAAACTGTGAAATACATCTTCAAACTGAGAACCACAATCTTCAGACAGGCCAATCTTGTGAAGGTTTTCAGTCTGTGTAACAACAAGACACCCACTGTGCGGAAGTATTTGCTCTGTTGATATTAATCAGAGTAACACATTACAATTTCTGACATCACTGGCAGCTCCCTAACAACTGTTTACCCTAGCAACCAACTTTTCGGGACTCTCTCTCAGCTTTGGTAAATGTTAGACAGGGTTGGTTTATATAACTTATAGTGACAAAGGAAACATTATATTATGTTACTGATTCCTCCATAGCAACCTGACTGTTTACCCTAGCAACCAACTTTTTTGGACTCTCTCTCAGCTTTGGTAAATGTTAGACAGGGGTTGGTTTATATAACTTATAGTGACAAAGGAAACATTATATTATGTTACTGATTCCTCCATAGCAACCTGACTGTTTACGCTGGCAACCAACTTTTTCGGACTCTTTCTTGGCTTGGGTAAATGGTAGACAGGGGGTTGGTTTGTATAACTTATAGTGACGAAAGAACCATTATATTATGTTACTGATTCCTCCATAGCAACCTGATTGTTTACCCTAGCAACCAACCTTTTTGGACTCTTTCTCAGCTTTGTTAAATAGTAGACAGGGTGTTAGCTTTATAACTTATAGTGACAAAGGAAACATATTATGTTACTGATTCCTTCATAGCAACCTGATTGTTTACCCTAGCAACCAACCTTTTTGGACTCTTTCTCAGCTTTGTTAAATAGTAGACAGGGTGTTGGCTTTATAACTTATAGTGACAAAGGAAACATTATATTATGTTACTGATTCCTCCATAGCAACCTGACTGTTTACCCTAGCAACCAACTTCTTCGGACTATTTCTTGGCTTTGGTAAAAGGTAGACAGGAGGTTGGTTTGTATAACTTATAGTGACGAAAGAACCATTTTATTATGTTACTGATTCCTCCATAGCAACCTGATTGTTTACCCTAGCAACCAACCTTTTTGGACTTTCTCAGCTTTGTTAAATAGTGGACAGGGTGTTGGCTCATATAACTTATAGTGACAAAGGAAACATTATATTATGTTACTGATTCCTCCATAGCAACCTGATTGTTTACCCTAGCAACCAACCTTTTTTTGGACTTTCTCAGCTTTGTTAAATAATGGGACAGGGTGTTGGCTCATATAATATAGTGACAAAGGAAACATTATATTATGTTACTGATTCCTCCATAGCAACCTGATTGTTTACCTAGCAGCCAACCTTTTTTGCACTTTCTCAGCTTTGTTAAATAGTGGACAGGGTGTTGGCTCATATAACTTATAGTGACAAAGGAAACATTATATTATGTTACTGATTCCTCCATAGCAACCTGACTGTTTACCCTAGCAACCAACTTTTGGACTCTTTCTCAGCTTTGGTAAATGTTAGACAGATTGTTGGCTCATATAACTTATAGTGACCGAAACATTATATTATGTTGCCTGATTCCTCCATAGCAACCTGATTGTTTACCCTAGCAACCAACCTTTTTGGACTCTTTCTCAACTTTGGTAAATGTTAGACAGGGTGTTGGCTCATATAACTTATAGTGACAAAGGAAACATTATATAATGTTACTGATTCCTCCATAGCAACCTGACTGTTTACCCTAGCAACCAACTTTTTGGACTCTTTCTCAGCTTTGTAAATGTTAGACAGGGGGTTGGTTTATATAACTTATAGTGACAAAGGAAACATTATATTATGTTATTGAGTCCTCCATAGCAACCTGACTGTTTACCCTAGCAACCAACTTTTTTGGACTCTTTCTCAGCTTTGGTAAATGTTAGACAGGGGGTTGGCTTATATAACTTACAGTGACAAAGGAAACCTTATATTATGTTACTGATTCCTCCATAGCAACCTGACTGTTTACCCTAGCACCCAACTTTTTGGACTCTGTCTCAGCTTTGGTAAATGTTAGACAGGGGGTTGGCTTATATAACTTATAGTGACAAAGGAAACATTATATTATGTTACTGATTCCTCCATAGCAACCTGACTGTTACCCTAGCAACCAACTTTTTTGGACTCTTTCTCAGCTTTGGTAAATGTTAGACAGGGGGTTGGCTTATATAACTCACAGTGACAAAGGAAACATTATATTATGTTACTGATTCCTCCATAACAACCTGACTGTTACCCTAGCAACCAACTTTTTTGGACTCTTTCTCAGCTTTGGTAAATGTTAGACAGGGGGTTGGCTTATATAACTTATAGTGACAAAGGAAACATTATATTATGTTACTGATTCCTCCATAGCAATCTGATTGTTTACCATAACAACCAAATTGGCATATCTCAGCTATGGAAAACCATAGAGAAAATCATAGAGAAATATTGTCTTATTAACATGGGGAACATGTTAACATATAAAGCAACCAAAAATTGTCACCATTCCATTTTGCTCACGAGCTTACTTTTAAACGCCACTTCTACAAAGTATGTGTACAATTGTTGGCCCTCTAGTTTTATTTGTATCTTTAGGAATAATTAATAATGATTATTTCTGGTTCTCTAGGCCATCTCCATTGTAGGTGATGAGGTGTTCAGCTTCAGCATGGCTCTCACACCCAAAGCCACCGAGGGCGCTGGGTATGCAGACACTTCAAAGGTTGATGGCAAGGTGAAGCTTAACGTAGGCTGTATTCAAGTGGTCTACCTCCACAAATTCTTCATGTCATTACTGGTGAGTTGAAATTTTACACATGCCCCTGGCTGATTGAAGCAGACTGACTTAAATTCACTTTCTCTATCCCCAGAATTTCAGTAATAACTTTCAGGCAGCTAAAGAGGCTCTCAGTGCTGCCACGGCTCAGGCTGCAGAGAAAGCAGCTTCCAGTGTGAGGGATTTCGCACAGAAGAGCTTCAGACTTGCCATGGACATCAGACTAAAGGCTCCTCTTATCATAATCCCTCAGTCCTCCACATCCCATAATGCAGTGGAGGCAGACCTGGGTCTCATTACTGTGAGAAACAGCTTCTCATTGCTCCCAGTGGAAGGTCGTCCACTGCCTGCTGTCATAGATAATATGGATGTAGAGCTCACTCAGCTAAAACTGTCCAGGTAGCTCATGGTTCTCAGACGGGCTTTTATAAATGGATCTGTGTACATTAAAAGATTAAAGAGAAGGGATTAATTCATTGATTCTTTATCTCACAGTGCTTTATGTTTTTTGTTTTGATATACTCAGAATTTCCATGGAACCAAACTCAAATCAGACCAGTTCAAAGCTGTTGGAGCCAGTCAATCTGTTCCTGTCTGTGAAACGAAACTTGGCTGCATCGTGGTACCAGAAAATGGCAGCCATCGAGGTGGATGGAGACCTGAAACCAATGAAGGTCCGTTCGTATAATGCCAGAATGGATTGTGCGCTTATTGCAATGATAATATCACTGGAAAAATAGCAGCCATGCTGTAAAATACCACAATAATTATGTCATTTCCTGTATTTGCTGGGAATTTGTGTAAAGAATACACTTAAAAAACACTCTTGGAACAAGAAAAAAAACTCAAATCTAGTTAAACTCTTCCAAAAAAAAAAATCTAGCAAAATTTCCTAAAATTAGCAAAAATGTCTAACTGACAACAAATGCTGATGGATCTTAAAAATAGTCAAGATTCTTAATTAAAGGGGGTGTATTATATGTTTTTCAGGCATATCGTGTAGTTTTATAGCACACTCAAGTAACAATTTTATCTACAGTTGGATTGTAATCGCAGTATTTGTCATAAACAACCTCATAGAAATCTGACTTGGCATCTTGGCAGCTCGTAACGCCCTGCTATTCACCTGTATTTTTAAGAGCCCCCTCCTTCTTTCCGACACGCCCCTTCAGTGCGTCATTCTCCATGCGCACTGCCACTGTTTGTTTTTATTTTCTGAGCGCTGCTACATTTTCTTAATAAAAACATTAAAATCGTGTTTTGCGAAAAGGCAACGGAGGATATTGTACAAGCCTATGCACACGATCCTACGTCTGACCCAGAAAGTGAGTTTTCGGCTGAACTGGAGCAAGTACAGAGACTTTTTCAAGACGTGTCTGCTTGGTAAATATCCTCTTGCAAATTTACACCGTTTTGTGGCAGCATTTTACTAGGAAATTAAAAATATGCATCATAATGAAACTATGTTTTGCTATGAAATAATACATAAGCTTTTTAAACATTTTTGACAAAGCGAAGTGAGACCAGCTGTTGCTAACAGTAGCTCCCTCAGCCATAACCGCGAGTCTTTGCCGGAGCTGGAGGGGGAGGAGTGGTGCAGCAGCAGACGGGGACAGAGGCGGAGCTACGCAAAAGGGCCGGGGCTTCGCGCAACAGAGCGTTTCAACACCCCACAATGTCTACCGCAAAAGATTCAAGGATTACTGAAATATTCATGAATGATTCAAAGTCACGATTCAGGAGCGTTTTTAATGAGGGACTGACTTTATAACACAACATAAAGCTCAATAAAGTTGATTTTGCATAATACCCCCCAGTCAATTCTTTCCCAGTCAAGTTTGCTTTCCCCAATGTCAGATTTTTGCTTGATCAAAAAAGTTTTGAACTTTTAGCAATGCACAATAACTACGGCCACTGGTGATTATTGTCCCGATATTGGGAAAAATGCCCTCAATCAGATAATTCAGATAACAAAAATTGCACCCATTAAAGTAGAGCAAACCCTTTTCACGGCATCGCTGTTTAGCACATTTTTACAGTGTATTGTGCTTTGAATCCTGATTGCCTGGGGGAGAGAAAACTACTAGCGCTGGAGAACGAGTGAAAAACAAACTGACTATTACTTCGTTATGTTTAAAATGATTTGCCTGTTTTCTGGAAAAGCTCCTCATTCATGTCTATATTTATAAATTTAATTAAAATGCCAGAGGAGAGAAGCCCCCATGAAACAGAGCTGCAAAACTGTGAAGAAAAACCCTCTAGAAAAAATAATATTTGATTGGAATCTTCTATTGAAAGCAAGCTCACAACATTTCTATTAATGGCTTCTCATCTAAGGAGCTTAATCTTCTTTTGTATGGTTTTTAGATGTTCTAATCTAAATCTAAATAAAGCTGTGTTATCCATTTTATCTTCTTAAACCTTGCTTCCAGAGTCTTCTGTAATGGGTATGGTAAATATAACACCACATTGAATCTTTCTTCAATTCACTTTAATCATTATTAGAACCTTTTTGAACATACATGTTTATGTTTTGCCCGTTTTCCTATATTATATTTACATGCATATTTGTGTGCATAGCTGTTCATGCAGTGTGTAACGCCGCTCTAAGATGGAGGAACATATATTTTGAGTTTTAAAAGTGAAAGTGCTCTGTGTTTCGAGTTCTTGTCTTAAATACTAAAGAGTTTACTCTGAGACGCGGAAACGAGTTCTTTCCTCCAAACGAATCTTTAGTTTATATTGAAAAATATTTTAGTTCTTGAGAAACATGTGACACGCTGTATCCAATGGGAGCAGTTGGTTCGAATTACCAATCATAAAGGAGGAGGTTCGTACAAACGACTCATAAAACGATTCATTACGGAGTCGTTTAAAAATAAACATGCTTTTTTTATGTGTTTTTTTCAATAACCAAATAATTAACTTTTTAAAATATGATATGGGCTCTTTAAAACATATACAGTGCATCCGGAAAGTATTCATAGCGCTTCACTTTTTCCACATTTTTAAATAAATAAAGAAATAACGTTTATAACGTGGAAAGTGCTGTTCTGTAGCGCAACTTAGAGAAACCCTGTGACGCATTCTCAGAAGCTCTCTCTTCATCTGTCTGCGCTTGTGCTTGAAACCGTGTTGGTGTCAGTAATTCGTGAAATTTCTCGAGAAAGTTAACTTTCGTACGTAGTGCCGTAATTCTGCCACCCGTTCCACCTCCTCCGACACATCAGGGAAAGGTTTCACATTTGTGAACGTATTTATTATATTATGTTTTATTATAATTTATTACATTAACAATGTGTAGATTTAAGGATTTAAGAAACATCTGCAGCCGCTGCACGAATTAGGTGTTTTACATGTAAAACTTGCTTCGAGATACGAACGCCACCCTGGATCGGATTAATTTCGTATCTCGAGGTACCACTGAATTTAATAATTGTCTTCTATACAAGTGCATTGTTCTTATGACGGATACCGTTACTGTACTAAGATCCTGCAGTACTACCGTATTACCGCCTAATCCTACCTTCAGTTTGCTTCTAGAATATTTAAAATATTAGAATAGTTTGTAATAAGGGACAAATGCAAAACCACAATTTAAACCGTTATTTAGAAAAAAAATGTTTTTGGTGGTAAATAAATACTAAATGTTTCTTTTTGGGCATAGTTTTATTGTACATTATTACTGTCAGGCTGGCTATATTTCCTTGGATCAGATATTAATTAATATAACACGTCCTTCTAAAGATGGAAGGATTCTGTGGAAAGTTAATCAGGATTAATCTCACATTTTCTGACTTTGCTCCAGCTGGCTCTGAGTCAAGATGACCTGAGTGTCCTTTTGCGGATCCTGATGGAGAACATTGGCGAGGTGACCGGCACTCAATCTGGTGCTCAAATCAGTGCAGAGATAGGCCTCAAACAAGAAAGTGAGCTGTTGAGGGCACGCACAGCCACTGGTGAGGGCAGATTTGCACAAAATTTTAACATTCTTTAGTATAATGATTACTGCTGGTGTTTTGACTATGATCCCATGTTTGGAGGACAATGATGATGAACGTTTGTTTTGCATAGGTTCTGAGATTCCTGTGGAGAAGCAGTCTGAAAGTAAACTGAAGGAGTCGGAGCTGCTGGAGAGCATCAAATTCAGCTTTAACGTGGAGTCTCTCGGCCTTACGCTCTACAATAATGACCCAGCACAGGTGTTTATGAAGCCCACAGGATCGATGAAGAAAGAGCATCACTTCACTTTCTCCCTTTCTGTTTCCAGGTTTGTGTACATGAGGAAGATTTGTGTTTAGGGGAATTTATGCTGCGTAAAATGAAGATGTCAGGAAAACTCTTCACTAATGGCAACATGGAGGTTTCCACCATCCTCACCACATGTACGCTGGATGACAGACGGAGTGGAATCAAGAGAGTCACATCTAGGTGATTTACAGTTTACAAAAATATATTTCTTTTAAAATCACATTTTTTTTTTGGAATAAATCTCTGGGGCACAGAAATTCAAATGATATATATTTATAATATTAGACCGTTCGAGATTCATTGAAAAAATTCTGTGTTCATTTAGAGATATTCATATTAGAGCTGTGCGATATGGCCCCAAAAAATCCCAGATTTCTGAGATGCCCTTTGGCGCATACAAACTGCTCAAATTAATGTGTGGGTATTACATGATCTGTATTCCGACATGGGATTTTGACGGAAAACTCTCAGAATCTGATCCTGAATCAGATGCAAGCACACCTCCACCACCTGGGCATCCGGGGCTTCAGTCCTGAATGTTTTCTCAGTAGCCGCAGAAAATTCAACCCCAAAATAACTAAGAAATACACTAGAACTGTGGATTAATGAGCCGCTAAAGAAATGCCTTCATTACACCGAGACCAATCAGAGAGAAGCATTGCATGGAGCTTCTGTTTTTATTGGCAGATCTGGTATGAAGTGTTTGAAGTGCCTGGATTGAGTTTGAGTTTTTCATCTACATAAACCCTCGATAGAGGCTCACGTTTTCAGGGTGTTGTTGACAGAAATAAGTAAATTAATAAATGAAATTCATTTTTGTTAAACGAGTTGTGACCGTGATCAGTGTTGACCCAGATGTGAACATTGGCTGATTTCTCCATGTTACACACTTTAACATAAGTTTAAATAACATTTAAATTTTTAATTAAAATAAGGTCTTTTTATTTTGTGAGCACAAAACATTGAAGCAAAATGGAACCGATTCATGACATCAGGAAAGTGCCCTTAAATCTGTAATTATTTGAAGCATATCAAAACTTTCCAGTTGCTTTTGTGGTCTGGGCTCAGCCCTGAATGTTTTCAGGCCCAAGAAAAGCCCTGTTCACCACAGTTGCATCGAATGATGAGCGTGGTATTCATTTATTAGACGGCTAGCTCCGTCTTTCCCTCTGTTTGACTCGCACGCATTTGTTTCCGGATATCCCGAGAGAACACGTAGCTTTGTGGGCAGTACATATCTTCCATGCAGAGAAATCTGGCTTTTTGTGTCCAGCCTTGACGTAACCCTTTGACTCATGTGACTTTGTCACTGTTGTGAATAAAACTCGTTTTTGAAAGAAACAAATTAGTTTTTTGTTCTGCAACTTCCATGGTTCAATATTTGATTCAATCGACTCTTAAAACTAACTATTTAAACCACTAAATGCTCTACATGTCACGACCCCTTTAATTCCCTGTAATTTATCACCATTTAAATAAAAAACATATTCTGGATTTACTTTAAATAGTGATTTCAGATGAAAAATGTACTAAATGTAGTTTTTAGGCGTCTATTCCAATGATCCAATGACTTTTCTCTGTAGGATGCTGGAAAGGAGGGATGAGGAGACTTCAGAGCCTATGATTGATGTGACATACTCTCAGAGTCCAGATGAGCGCTCCGTGGTAGCTGTGCTGCAGAAACTCTATCTCTGTGCTAGCGTGGAATTTCTGGTGGCTGTTGCTGACTTTTTCATGCAAGCAATGCCTTCGAGTCCCACAACACCGCGAGACAAAAGCAACCTTCTACCTCTGAAATATGTCTCGGAGCCAAAAATCCAGAGTGAACCCAAAGCAGGTGTGACAGATACTAGTCACGGTACATTCTAAGTTAATTCTGCCTGGAAAATCTGTGTAAATGTATTGGTTGGATCTTCTTTTTCAGCTCCAAGAACCAAAATTAAAGCGGTTGTGGTGGACCCAGAGGTTGTGTTTGTGGCTAACCTCATGAGAGCAGATGCTCCTGCTCTAGTTGCCTCCTTCCAGTGTGATTTTATCCTGCTCTCTGAAGAAGCCGGCCAGACCATGAAGGCTAACATCAGAAGCCTCAAAGTGCTCGCGTGCCCCTTCATCAGGGGAGAGGAAGAGAAAGCTGTGACCACGGTACTTTTTCAGATTCCTTCTCATGTTTGTTTTATATCTACTACACAAAAGCTTACAAAAGCAACAAAAGCTATTCATGTCTATTGAAATCTGAAAATATTTCATCCGACCAATAAAAGAACAGTGTTTTAATACAAAAAAAAGTCAACCTTCAAATAATTTTGAAGTAAAGTTAAATAAAGTTCAGTTATGCTCTCAATACTTGGTCAGGTAATCCGACTGCTTGAATGCGGCGTGGCGATAACCCGTGGCACTGCTGAGGTGTTCTGGAGGCCCAGGATGCTTTAATAGCGGCCTTAAGCTCCTCCAGAGTGTTGGGTCTTGTGTCTATCAACTTTCTCTTCACAATATCCCACAGATTCTCTATGGGGTTCAGTTCAGGAGAGTTGAGCACCAGTAATTTCATGGTCAGGAAACCATTTACCAGTGGTTTTGGCACTGTGAGCAGGTGCCAGGTCATGCTGGAAAATGAAATCTTCATCTCCATAAAGCTTTTAGCTGCATTGACCCCACCCTTTGATAAAACACAGTGGACCAACACCAGCAGCTGACACGGCACCCCAGACCATCACTGACTGGGTACTTGACACTGGACTTTCCCTCTCCCCAGTCTTCCTCCAGACTCTGGCACCTTGATTTCCAAATGACGAGCAGAATTTGATCAACAGTCCAGTGCTGCTTCTCTGTAGCCCAGGTGGTCAGGCACTTCTGCCGCTGTTTCTGGTTCAGAAGTGGCTTGACCTGTGAAATGCGGCACCTGGAGCCCATTTCCTGCACACGCCTGTACACGGTGGCTCTGGATGTTTCTCCTCCAGACTCATCCACTGCTTCCGCAGGTCCCCCAATGTCTGGAATCGGTCCTTCTCCACAATCTTCCTCAGGGTCCGGTCACATCTTGTCGTTCTGCAGCATTTTCTGCCACACTTTTTCCTTCCCACAGACTTCACACTGAGGAGCCTTGATACAGCACTCTGGGAACAGCCGATTCATTCAGAAATTTCTTTCGGTGTCTTACCCTCCTGCTTGAGGGTGTCAGTGATGGTCTTCTGGAAAGCAGTCTCACCCATGATTGCGGTTTTGAGTAATGAACCAAGCTGGGAGTTTTTAAAAGCCTCAGGAATCTTTTGCAGGGGTTTAGAGTTAATTAGTTGATTCAGTTGATTAGGTTAAAAGCTCGTTTAGAGAATCTTTTCATGATATGATCATTTTTTGAGATTTTCATGCCAAAATCATCAATATTAAAACAATAAAAGGCTTGAACTACTTCAGTTGTGTGTAAATGAATCTGTTTATCAGTACATTACAGAAAATAACTATCACAATATGCACATTTTTTTAGAAGGACCTGTAAATCAACCTGCTTTGCCTTGCTCTTTGTGAATGTACTTAAATATCTTTGAAAATGCTTTGGTTGGAACACCCACATGATGTGAGGCAGTTAAATCTGACAAGGTTATAAAGTTAACTAGATGGCTAAAGTTGACATGCAAATTATGATAATATTAATGTAATATGTTTCCTTTTAGACTCGAAGCTGTATAAACCAACCCCCATGTCTCAGCTTTCCAAGCTGGGCTAAAGTATTTAAAATTTGGTTGCTACGTAAACAGTTAGGTAAACAGTTAGGTTTGTTTGCTAGGGAGTGGTCTGTGATGTCATAAAAAGTTGTTACTACATTGTTCCTACGGTTAACCATTGCAAGGAGTGACGTCATATAGTGTTTCTACTACAAGATACATGAAACAACCCCCATGTCTTCATCAGTTAGCAAAGCGGACATAAAGTTTGGTTGCTAGGGTGCCAACAGTGATGTCATTATAATTTCTCTGGGATATTTTTGTTGCTTTTTCTTATTTATTTTCAACTGCCATAGGTAAATATGTTACCCTTTCTAGAGCCTGGGGTTCTTTTGATCAGAGCTTGAACAGAGCCTCCACAAGTGTGGTGAGTTTGGATGTCGTGGTAAAGTTTGGTGGCTGTAGCTCAAAAAGACAGATAGCAGTATGTTGACTTCAATGAGCCACCATAGTTAACGAACCAAAATGATGCATTTGATCCTGTTCCTGTGAGCCTTTAGGCACTAAACGAAAAAAAAGGTGTTTGTCCACAACCTGATGTTTGAGATATTGTGTTATTTTGAGATATTTAAGTATTTTTCCTGGTGCAGTAATCCAAGTAATGTTATACTTGCAATTAAATTCTTTAAAACTTTCTAATGTTTGTTTCATATTACAAGGGTTGATCCCTGGTTTGACTCCTTTATCCTAACTTTCCTGATTCATTGTACCAGGGTTCGTTTTAGTTTAACCCAACATCTCAGCTCAAGAATAGTATGCTTGGGGTTTGGGTTTTTAGACAGCTTTTTAGACTGTTGTCTTCAATGTTTCCAAAACACTTTTTTTCTGCAGGTGCTGAGACCGTGCTCAGTTGAGTTCGACTCTAAAATACCAGCCAATGGTCCTTTATCAGGTTCAGTAACTGTAGAGGAGGTCCTTGTGAAAGTGAGTGTTTGTTTTTTCTTCTATTTTGAACGGTTTCCACTCACAATCCAACAACATAGTTGTCAAGTGAATTGGTAACTAAATTACAATTAACCATGTAAAACTATGGGTGACATGTCTGTGATAGCACCCGTAGGTTTTTTAATTGACATAACGACCAGTGATGGAGTGACCCGTATTAGTGCTCTGCATTTAAACAATCCAAGGGTACACATACAAGGAGCATTGGGCGGGGTTTCTGCGGTGCCTTTAAAGTTCAACCCAAAATTTAGACCTTAAGGCCTCTACACACCGATCCGAATTGCGATTTGCACGAATCTTCAGATGACTTCTCAGCAGGGTTCTCTTCGTCCGGTTTGAGGAAATGACGTTCCTGCCTGAAGATGGCGGGAAGTGGTACAACAGAGGGGACACAGGAAAGAAGAAGATGTCGGCAGAGATGAAATCAAAGAACAAATAAAAAAAAATTGGATGTCAAGCGTTTTATTCCGTCGGCGGCTGATCAAAGGTAGCTGTTTGACAAAAATGTTGAGAAAAGAGAGGATTTGTGCCGCAATATTTCTTTCTTGTTTTCTGCATAAAGTTGCTATGAAAATGTGGGATGAGCGACGTTCTGCTCATGTCATCAAAAGAGCCAGCTTTCATTGGTCGAAAAATGAATCCAATATGACATGCTAATACACTTTTTTTTTTGGCCAACAAAACGCTAGTTTTACATGAAAATGTGCCATTGTTAACCGTAAAACAATAATGTTTGTAATTGAAATATTTTACATTATCCTTTTAATGTTGAAGACTCAAGAGACGGGTTTATTTTAGTTACTCATTGATAGGTTGGCAAGTAAAAACATTCATTCACCTCGAGCCCCGTGGGGCACCTGAACGCTTCCTCTCCCTCTTCCGTCTTAGTTCGTTGTCAGTTCAAGAGAGACGAACCACCAGTTAAATGTAGTCTTCTCACAGGAAACGCATCATCCAAAGTGACACGCTAACCCATCATATTCTTAGCAGATCTGGTATCATCATTGATAGCAATATTATATGTAATGTTTACAGTTTTCTATCTCAGTTTCACAAGGGATTCGTTCATGAGATGAACCTCTTATTGTTAAAAGAAATCCATTGTTTCGTTCTAAATTTCACGTCATTAGTGCATATATAGGTCTGAAAAAAAATGCTAGTTTTAAAGGTAAGACTTTCACTAATAACATTAAGGATTCTCAATATAGCCTCGTGTATGACACACGTTTAAAAGTTTACAAACAGCTAGAAGTTCTGCATTTGTTGATCCTTCAGAGGCATTCGGTTCATTCCAAGTGTAAATAACGATATTTCAGGAAACAAAACGTTCACATGTCAAATTTCTTCTGTTCCTCTGGGACTTTTTCTGTCTATTCACAATATTTCAAGGTGCACTCTTGTTTAGATTTTTCGATAGCTTGTATGCAATACTTTAGTTTACAGTGTTTTTTAGGCAGTTTGTTTGTTTAAAAAGAAGCAGGATATAGGTTTTACATTTGATTTTTCTTTAAAAACTCGCCCACCATAAAATGACGCCCACCTTTAGTGACAAACTGTTACACCCTACGTATCTGAAAGAGCGACATCGTAAATCGTTTCTACCTGTTGCTGTAAGACTCTACAATCTGAGCTGCTCTCAGTAAACACAAATTCTGTGTAATATCCTAAACCTCTGGTGCATCACAATTTCCATTACCTGCTCTAGTGTGTATGTGATACACTTCTATTTATTCTTATAAATTGTACATACAGTTGGATCATGAGATACGAAATTAATCCGTTCCACGGTGGCGTTCATATCTTGAAAATTTCATATCTCGAAGCAAGTTTTACATGTAAAACGCCTAATACGTGCAACGGCTTCTGAGAGCGCGTCACTGGGTTTCTCTAAGTTGCGCTACAGAACAGCACTTTCCACGTTATAAACGTTATTTATTTTAAGACGCCTTAACTCAAACATTTGTTATAGTAAATTATTGGTAATCTATACATAATGTTTTGCTTGATTTAAAACTGATTTAAAGTGTTTTAAAGCATATCAGCCACTTAAAGCGCACTGTCTGCAATGGGAGAATGGAGCACCAGGACCCGGAAGCAGAACTGTTGGTGTTTTTCGTATCTTGGGAATTTTTTTTTTATCTCGAATCAAAATATTTCCCGTGAGACCTTTCGTATCTTGAACATTTCATAACTTGAAGCATTCGTATCTCGAGGTACCATTGTACTTTATTATTCTCATTTGTACTGCTGCAACACTGAAATTTCACCATTGTTGAACTAATAAAGGTTTATCTTATCTTAAAAAGTCTTAAATAAACCCTGGTTTGAGATGGATTTCCCAGCATGCACCGCATGAGCCTGCATTTTTGGTTGTTCAACAAAGATGGCTGCAATAACAATCACATATAAAGTATTTTTTCGAATAGAAGGTTTTTTTTTGTTTTATGTTCGTTTTCGTGTAACAAATACAAATATGTCTGAAAATGTAATTGAATTTTTGTTAAGTAAAAATCAAAATTGTTTCATGAGACGTACCTCTTAAAAACTGTTATTAAAAATGTCTTAAAAAGTCTTAAATTTGGCATTCTCAAACCCTCAGAAACCCTTCTACATCTCCCAGAACCAGCTATCTACTGATCACCACTCAAGATTCTTCTTATACACTTTGCCAGAATTGCCACAATTTGGGTCTGTGCTCGATTGGATGTACCCAGTTGTATAAATGTGTGTTATTACTTGCAAAGATGCCTGAGTGGAGAATGTTTAATATTTAATAAGAATTAAAAAAAATAATGACATTGAAGGTCAATGACTAGGGCAAGAAAGTTTTATTATTGACCAAATCTTTGTGCCCTTTATCTTTGAGGTCACTCCAATGTGCCAATAAGGCGTTACTGGTGGCCCTTCATGCCTGATCTGAAAACTCATTCACACATTTTTTTAAACACCATCCACTGAATGGTGGATGTTATCATTTGTGTAAATTGACTGTAGAAACCAATGAATCACAGGAAACATTCATTAGCATAAAGCCTTTCTCGGCCTCTGCTCTTGTCGCTTTTCACTCTTTTAAAGGAAGGAAACCAAGCCACTTCATCACCGTTTGTCTCTGAATCCAGCTTTTGGGCTACAGAGCCTTTGCTACAAGGCTTCTGAATGAGCCACTGCTAATAACTCGCCAGTTTTTAAAAGCATTCATGAGACTTATTTGTTCATTCTGGCATTGATTTTGTGTACAGTACTTTCATTTGCATGTGTTTTTTTTCCTATGATCACTGTGGAGGTTTGGACAGCTCTGCAGTGTAAAAAAGTGAAATCTCGA
The DNA here is from genome assembly GCA_007224835.1 of Danionella cerebrum. Taxonomy (NCBI): domain Eukaryota; kingdom Metazoa; phylum Chordata; class Actinopteri; order Cypriniformes; family Danionidae; genus Danionella; species Danionella cerebrum. The sequence continues at coordinate 63,043 of SRMA01027267.1, read as the reverse complement.
ACATCAATAATCTTTCAGTTTCTCTATCTTGCTGTCCCAGATCTCCCCAATCATTCTTAACACCGTCATTACCATAATGGAAGCCATGGCACCCAAACCTAAAGAAGAGCCATCTCAGCAGTCACCTGACAATCTAAACAGCTTGTGGTCTTCGATAAACGTAGCTAATGCTAACTACTGGTTCCTTGGTGTGGACATGGCCTCTGAGGTCACTGAGAGCTTCAAGGATGTGGACGGCAGTAAGGACGGAGAGAGTTTTGGCTTGAATGTGAAAGTTGTGCAGGTCACACTGGAGTCAGGTTTGGGGCATCGGACGGTTCCCCTTCTGCTCGCCGAGTCTTCGTTCAGTGGTACGGCTTTGAACTGGTCGTCTTTGCTCAAGGTTTCTGCAGATATGACACTGGAGGTCAATTACTTTAATGAGACTCATTCCGTTTGGGAGCCGCTGCTTGAGAGAGTGGACAATGGCAAGCGGAGATGGAATCTTAAATTGGATGTAAGTACTGGTTTTTATTGTTTTTTTTTTTTCTTGCTATTGCATATAAATTATGTCGCCCACTGGCCATTTATTACCAAGGTTTATTTCACTTAATACTCTACATGGATGTATAGCGCCACTATTACATAAAAAATACAAATGTTTTGAAAAAAATGCATTTTATCTATGCATTTTCTTTTAGTTTTCTTAGTCTTAGAAGGTGGTCTCAAGCTGTTGTAAGGCTGGTCCATGGGTTGATCCAAAAACGGGTTTTACTCATGGTTTTCAGCTGTATTCTGTCTTTCAGAGATTGCGGGAACTTTAATTAATGAATATAACTCTTATCTGACTCCATATTTTAATAAGAAGGTTATTTTTTACTTTTACCATTAGCTTTGATTGAAGCTATTGTAAACTATGTGTAGATATTTGTTAATAATTATATAAATGCACTCACTTGTTATCATTAACCCTTTACATAATGTGATACTTAAGTTTTTAGCATTTAACATTATTGTAGAAAGAGATTAGAGAGTAACTAGTGACATGATTGAACAAGATCTCAATTTATTACACAGCAAAAAGGTGACAATAGCAGACGCTACCTAATCTGAAAAGGCTCTTAAGCTTTCCAGCCCTGAGCTCTTCTTGTGTTCTCCCTAAAGTACTCTTTGGATCCAAGTAGGGCTGAAACGATTAGTCGACAACGTCGACAATAAAAAATTGTTGATAAATATTTTTGTTGTCGAGTAGTCGTTTGATGTCATGTGACCTAATGTAAGGGTCACGTGTCGCGATTTGAGCGCTATGCCGTTGTAGCGTTTGAGTGTGATGCAGCCCTCCCGAATGCTACTGCGGTAGAAGAAAATCAGCACGAACAAACGTAAAAAGAAGGATAAACAAAGTAAAAAATCGTTGATATAAAATAAAAAGCTATCTATATAAATCCATTCACATTATGGGAAAAAAAGTTGTCCCACAATGGGGAAAGTTCATTTTAATAGCTAAGAGTCAAAAATAGAAATAAAATGGAGACACACACACCAAAGCATTTCTTTCTCACACCATTTATTATCTTATGCTGATTCTAAAATTATCTTTATTTGTTTCTTACATTTTGAAATGTTGCCAGATTTTCTAAGAATTGTTAGATTATCACCCTCCAAATATCTAGTTTCATAACTGTGTATTTCCCTGGGATATTACTTTTGATGAACTAAAACGAGTGGTAAACCAACAATTATTAATGCTGCTGTCAAGATATGTTCACATTCAACTTTCTTTTTGTCTGTAATGCAGCTGATTATTTATTTTTTCTATTGAATTAGAACAAAACATGTAAACAATGCTTGGAGAGCACTTGTGTGTGATTAAGATAATCACATATGCTAATTTGTCCTTTGCAACACAAAGCAGTTTCAGGAAGTGGTTGAGAATCCCCCTCCTGGCTTAAACTCTGTGCAACGTTGTTAGGTTTCTGCTGAGTAATCTAAACATTCACAAATGTTAGTGTATATAAAAGTATATAAATACATAAATATTCATGTAGGCATTGGTTTCAAGCTCTCCATAAAATATGAACACGTAACAACAATACTTTCATAGTATTTTAGTCTCATATTATTCTGGAGACTATTCATATTCATACAAACTGTAGAATTGACAAATGCAAAGCTTAATGTTAAGCTGCAAGCAGCGATCAAAGGCCATTGCCTCTCGGTGGAACATTTGTTACACTATGCATTACGACTAATCCTTATTTAGAAGATGTGTTCAAGGGAGAGTGGTTATAATCACTGACCAAAACAGGACTTTTAGAATATAACCAAAAATGTCATGATCCCCAGGCGGCGCTAACAAGTCTAAACATTTGTGAGTCTAAATATATTCTGGTATTGTTTTGCCCAAAATTCTTGTGATATGTAAAAATTCCTGTGACCACCTGGTGGTGCTATAACTGAGAGCGTACATTATAGACATGTTCATACATGGACTGCTGGTAATTTTGGGACCAATCAGACATTGTATGGCTGAGTTAAAACAACTCTTTATGGCAAAATGTCGACTTTCGACGGCTGCTGTGTGTACAAAGTTTAATGAAGTTTAAACCTCCAATTAACCACTAGCATACCTTAAAATAAGACTGATGGAGTTTTGAGGCAAACAGATACAATCTCTAGAAGGATGTGCATTCATTCATTTTGAAATGAGTTAAAAAAATAACAGAAAATGGAATTTTCCATGTGACCACTATGTAATGCTACAACTGACGCCATAGGCTGCTATATAGATGTGTTCAAACATGGACCCTTTACACACTTGGCAAATTTAATCCTGATCGGACATGGCACGGACGAGTTGGAACAATTTCTTGCGTAAATATTCTTGCGTAAAATTCAGCTGACCGCCTAGAACAAATTGTTCAAAGAGCTAAAAAAAGCTTGATCGGACATTGCATGTATACAATTATGTCAAAATTTATTTTTTATGGCAACCGATGTACTTAATCTGGAGGAGGAGTTTGTTAAAGCATGACATAAGCAAAAGTAGCAATGTTTAGAGGTGTTTGCAAAATAGTGGACTTCCTGACTATTTCTGAAACGTGATCCATATTACTTATATTAAAGTCTTGGTGCACTACACATGTGCACTGAATTTCATTCACGTATGACAAACTGAAAGTTCAATATTAGCTGAAACGCGTTAGGTGGAGCTATAGAGCCATTTCGCCACTTTTCGAACCACATTCACATGTGAATTTTCACCAATTTCGACTCAAAAATGCACAAATAATGCTCTGAGCAATCAGAATAGGGTACTACGCACCTATGACTACATGTCAATGTTACATGTGTGTAATTACCACCATGCCCAAAATCAACAGAGAAGCCTCAAATAGAGCCTTTTTAGCTTCCAGACTCAAAATTTTGAAAATGAAACTTTATCCACTCTTTCATCACATAAGGATTAGGTGGTAGGCACTACATATGTCGAGTAATTACACACTCTTAAACTTAACATCTCTTGATCATTATTGCAACCATCTTTAGGAGCAGATTACAGCTTGTCTCAGCAGTTGAGTTTTGTTTTGTAATCTATGTGAAATTTATGTCATCTTGGATTGGTGTTAGCTCCAACAAAAGTTGTTTAGTGCTTTTTATCAGTTCTTATATCTGAAAAGCACCATTTGGGTTTCCGTTCATGACCCCTTTAATGTGTTTCTATGCAGATGAAGAATAACCCTGTTCACGATAAGAGTCCAGTGCCCGGGGATGATTTTATTATGCTGCCAGATCCTCGCACAGCCATCACCATATGTTCCAAAGACACTATGAACATCACAGTGTCCAAGTGCTGCCTCAATGTCTTCCAAAATCTGGCTAAGGTAAACATTCTCTCACAGAAATACACACTATTAATGTTTAAAAGTGCTCGAAACCCCTGAAAAGTAGCTGCATGGTATTGCATTCTTAAAGTGCAATTCAATTGATGAAATTGCTGATGAATTAAATAAAAAAATGGGTATTGTACCATTATTGTTGGGCTATATAATATTTCAATATTGAGCAAAGCATCTTTAGTGAAGGATGTAAATGGAGTTATGGTGAGCATTTGATGCGTTTGTTGTATAGAACATTGTGTTTCCCCTACCATTCAAGAAGTGGACACCTTACTCCTTTAAGACTGGCAATCAGTCTATGGCTTAATATCAGTTTTTAGTAGTACACAACAATGCTGAAATTGTTCAAAAACTACAATTGTATCAAAAAATGAGAATGAGCAGTTTTAAAAAAAAAAATCAAAAGTGTTGAGACAAAAGAACAATTCATGAATCCCCCCCAAAAGCAAAGGTAAGGTCAAAATAATTAGAAAATTGAATCAAAAGACCAGGTGAACCTATCCTAAACACTGTTCCAGGCACTTTTTGTGCCAGATCTTTGAAAAACACAGGCCATATCACAGGTCTTGTACGTCCAAGGGTTTGTTCTTCTTTTCACCACTAGATGGCACTGATGGCACAGATTTGGGGTCTGAAAAACGAAACTGAAAGACGATTGCGCACTTTCTCACATTTGAATTTTAATTATGTAACAGAACTCTCGTAATGTTCATTTAAAACCAAAAATATCAAAGCTAATAACCTTTATTAGACCTACAAATTATATATATTGCCCTGCGTCATTCCTTCTTAACTCAAAACAGCCGCTGTGATTGGTAAACAGCCATGAATCCTGACTGATTTAAGCACCCCTCACTTGCTAATCCTCCCTAACCTGTCCTTCCCTCTCAGGTGCAATAGCACTAACCAGATCTAATCTAAAACAGAAGCTAATGAGGTCTGACATTTTAATCATGAACACTTATTTAACACAATAATATTTGGTTAAAATGTGAACTTGGCAAAGCTTGTGTTACATGGCAAATATTACTAATGCTACAAACAACATTAAGAAGCTATAATTGTTACATTTTTTCAATTGTTTTCTGTTATTTTGAAGGTGTAAAGTATGGAGAGTAATTTTTCCATCTTTCAATGACTTCTTTATACACATTAATACAGTCTTGTACATGTCAAACAACGTGGAGGATTTTTTGTTTTTGCGTGGCACCAGAGTTTCTATGGTCGCGACCTTGTCACGGATCTTGTCTTGGCCTTTTGTGTTTGGTCTCGGCTGACGCAGATCTATGCCTTGAGTCTCAGTCTTGGCTGCACAGGTGTCCTGTTGTTTTTAAATCCAAGAACAAAAGCAACCTGCAAGAGCTTTCATCAAATAAAATCATCAAACAAAACAATAATATTTGCTATTTTCTCGCACCTCTCTTCAAATAAACCCAATCCGCAGCATCGAGCAACAGCATATTATTCTTTATTTTCTCACAGACAACGCGAGCGCTCCGTAATGTCATACTCCGCTTGAGATCGACAGAGCAATTTAAAAATGTCAGTGAAATCTGCCATTTTTAGCTTTTGCCTCACGGAGCACAAAGAATATATTTGTAAAAGTTCCATGAAAAAGAATCATTCAGCTGTGTGCAAATTTTGACAAACTACCTTTACGGACACTTCTGGAACATTCACCAGGCGTCCAGAGAAAAAGCACCGCGAGAGGTTTGAAAACTAGATTTAACTGTTAATTCTCAAATAATGTGCTGAATATGTCCAAATCTGACAATGCCATGCGACATAAATGGGTTATAACGGAAACACCGTTGTAGAGGAGATTTTATTTAATTATTTATTATTTAACTAACATCACCTCTCTAAAACGTGTAATTTGAGAACCCGGTTTAATGGTAGGATTAAATGAATACAGCCATACTAATAAATAACTTTTATCTTAATATCTTCCTGGCACCAATGGCCATTGTTCAGAGTAGTTGATAATATTATTTAAAAGAACTTAATTGAGGGATTGTTGCTTATTCAAGAAAGGAACAGAAAACAGTTGCCGCAAAAACTACAGCAATGTCTATTGTTTGTAATAAAGAAAAGTCATTGTTTTTGGTCTTGTCTTGGTCTCGGTACTCTCTGATCTTGGCTGGGTCTTGGTCTCGGTCAAGGCGGTCTTGACTATAAGATTATCGGAGAATAGTAACCTTCCATGTACTTGATGCAGGATATTAGAAAGTATCCCGTGGGCCACAACCAATCAGGCCCGCTGGATGATTTTGGAGAGAGAGTGAGAGAGAGAGATAGAGAGAGAGGAATGTTAAATTTTAATAATAAATTGCAAATTAATTGCTTTGCTGATAAATTATTTTTTAACCAAGTATTTACCCTTGCGTGTCTCCGCCTTCCAGCAGCGTGACGGGTCTATTTTTTTCTCGCGGAAGAATTCTCGCGTTTTGCTAGAGGCTGTTGTGCTGCTAAAAGTTTGTCGTTTTTTAAAGTGGAAACGTTCTGAGGCTGAAGTCTCTGCACGAAGCTAAAGCTAACTCTTATCTTAAATTAGAGTCGGATTTTGTGTGGAAAACAAAACAGTAATTCAGTAAATTCAGTAGAATTGGTCATTGCTTAATTCCTTTTAAAAAAAGCATTACAAGAGATTTTTTCCACTGTTTAGTTCTGTAGTTAAACTGGGAGCTCAGCGTGAAGAGTTCCAATATGAAGTTCTTGACTTCAGGAGCACTTTATACATTTAGTTTTTTTTTATTTTGACTGTTTTTCAAAACATTTTTCTCGGAATTATTTGTTCATCAAATGTTTTGCTTTCAGAATATGGTTATTTTCTGAAAAAAAGCAAACTATTAGTAGGAATAATAGGAAATATTTAACGAATGAATCAATTAAGGCTATCAATGATTATTCTACATTATTTGTCTGGTCCGGCCCCCAGAAGCTCAAAGAGACAAGACAATACTTGGGTTAACAAGAAAAGGAAAGCAGGAACTTTGTTATTCATGGCTGTCTTATGTTTAATACAAAGTACAGGTGAACAAAAATCCACAGACTGATATAGGAAGATAGGAATTTTGGGATGGTGGGAAATGGAGTTTTTATTCAAATGTTTTTCTGCATTTTCTCCTGTCAGGCATTTTCAGAAAGCACCGCCTCCACTTTTGACCATTCCTTGAAGGAGAAATCCCCTTTCACCATTCGCAACGCTTTAGGCATTCCTCTCATTGTTCAGCATAGTGGAAACCTACGTCTGGCTGGATCATCGTCGCTGAATAAAGTGCATGATTTGGATGTGGATAAAAGTGTGGATTTTGAGTTTTCATCGTTAGAGCGTTCATCACGTCTCTCTGCCCTGCAGAGGCAGGAAAGCTCTTTATTCAATCTCAGCTTAGGTGAGTAACAGGGCCATCCTTATTTACAGGGCTCAGCATAAATGAGTACACCTCCTTTAAAAGGTACACATTTAATCAGTTGCTTAAAGAAAACAAGAACAATTTTTCACAAGGCCGAGTTTTAATGAACACTTATTTACCTCCATAGCATGAAATTAAGGCTCATAGTTAAATCACATCCTCAGTTTAACTCAGAAAAAGGACACCCCCAACAAAAACTACTACTTCTGGTATTTTCTATGAGAAGCGTGATTTTTAAGGATTTTCCAAGTCTTCTTGACGTGGAATGAACAAGTTGGCGACAGACTACAGCATCGATCTTCGAGAAGAATTTCCCACAGGTGTTACATCGGGTTCAGATCAGAAGATGTTTGATCACCTTCACCCTGATCTTCTTCAGAAATGCAGCTGAAGCTTTAGACAAGTGTTTGTAATCATTGTCATTTTAGAAAAATGCCGGGAGTGATGCAGCATCTTCAAGCAGCCATCGATGAAATGCAGGTCTCCCCACATCAGGACACCACCACCACCACCATGTTTCACTGTAGGCACCAGGCGTTTCTCTCTGAAATCCTCACCTTTACTACGCCAAAAAAGTTTTAAAACCATTCGCTCCAGAAACAGGGAGTCTACAGTCCCAGGAGTCTCATCTTCTTCAGCATGGGCCAGAGCAAATTCTAGACGTGCTTCTTTTGCTCATTGGCTTTCTTTGTGGACGACACCTCTGCTGCCATTCCTCTGCGGTGTGTGCACCGTATGAAGTCACAGGAAACACTCGCTCCAGTTTGGTTTCTGCAGCTTTAGCGAACTGCAGTGAACTTACAGGAGATGTTCTTCAACCTTCTCATCAGAAGATGCTCCTGGCAACATGTTCACTTCCGTAAATGGCCTGGACGTTTCTGTAAGATGGTTGCACTTCCATGTTTCTTACATTTCTGGACCACTATTTTGACTGATGAGTAAAGCTTTGCTGATCTTCTTGTAGCCCTCACCTTTTTTTGTGTAAAGAAATTATTCTTTTGCAGATTTTGTGTTGTTTTTCTTCCATGGGGAGCTATTTCTGACAGCATGAAAATGGCTTTTCTTTGTTAAATAATGCCCCCTGTCTTCTGGGAATATCTTAAATGAATCATTGGGGCGTATTGGTGGTGTTGATCATTCTATAACCAGAAGGTTGGCGGTTCGATCCCTGACCAGCTCCATTCTACTGTTGTAGCCTTGTGCAAGCCACTTCACTCGCATTGCCCTGTATGGAAGTGTGTAACTTTTGGGGTGTGTTTGGTGGTGGCAGGAGAGCGTAGGTGTGAAATGGCAGCCACGTTCTGTCACCACCAGTGTATGAATGTGGATTAATGCTCTGAAAATTGTAAAGCGTCTGGAATAGCGCCATAAAAATTTGAATGCATTATTATTATTATTATTATTAGATTCACCTGTGGTTAACTGGCATGCTGTAGTGTCAAGTGCAGCTTTTCTCTGGGGAATTGATTGGGGTGCACTGCATTCCTGCAGGGCTTGAAGGAGTTTGTTTGGAAAATCTTGTTTGGAATCAATGGGAGTATTCTGTAGTATAGTATCTCATAGAAAATGTTGATGGAAACCAAAGGTTTTCTGACAAATGTAGGGTGGTATACTCATTTATGTTGAGCACTGTACCTAGAAATCGTCTTTGTTTGTCTCTACTGTTCCAAAATGGTCCAAAACTGTAATATTTCCTGCACAGTTCCCACAGGTTACAGTGAGATTACCAACATCCCTCTTGGTAAGCCTGGACGCAGACTGTATAATGTCCGAGAACCCATGCAAGAGGAGTCTGTGTCTGTCCTGCTTCAGATTGATGCCAGCCAGGGCAACAAGGTCATCACTGTGCGGTCCCCCCTGCAGGTTCGTCTGTTTATCGTTTCTGTAGAGAGCACTCATCTTTCCAACTGTCTGGTTGACGAAATCACAATTCACCCTTTTTTGGCAGCTAAAGAACCATTTCTCAGTGCCGTTTGCCATCTTGAAGTACTCTTCTGAGCTTAGAGTGATGATGAATGTTGGTGTCGCTGAGCCTGAGAAAGAATTTCACGTTCCTCTGGAAGCTTACAGGTTTGGATTACTTTCTATATTTCAGTGCGTTTAGTGGTTGCAAGGGCATGAATTCTTTTGATTTAGAATGGGGTTCTGTTCCTAGGGTGCCTTCCGTAATTTAGCTTCAGCATTCATGAAATTCATGAAGTTCTTGTGGCTTGTTTGGAGCTACTACTATTTCTACTAAAGCAGGTTGAAACCTAAACAAACATATTGTTGTTCGTCTTTCGCTCCCAGACGAAAAAAAAAATGCATGTAGACCTTGCACCAATCAAGCTCCAACCACCAACTTCTGACTTGGATTGCTATATTTTTTGAGTAAACATGAGAAGGCTGGGAAATTTTCCATTGACTTAACATGAACTCAAACTGAAAACCTCAAGAACATACCAACCACTGTGCAAAAGTATTTCAACCAAATGTCAAATTTCAAGATGAAACATCATAGAGAAATAGGGGTTTGTGGTTTATGACATCATTGATGGCTCCCTAGCAACCAGCTTTGGTGAATGATAAAGACATGGGAGTTGGTTTATATAACTTTTAGTGACAACGGGAATGTTATATTATGTCACTGACTCCTCCATAGAAAGTTGACTTTTACCATAGCGACCATTTTGGCATATCTCTATCTCAGCTTAGGAAAATCATAGAGACACGGGCCGGTTTATTTTCATCATATTGGTATCGGGAGCTTTGTGTGATGTCAAAGACTCCTACATAGCAGTTACCATGGCAACCATTCTATTTTGCTCCTACATTTATGCTAAATGGCACTTTTACAAGCCAATATCACAGTTTGTGCACCCACTAGTTATAATTTTATTGTCATATTCCCAGCAAAAACTTGTGAGGAATGTTTTGGATATTTTCAGGCCACAACTTTCATTACAGACTAGAGATCGACTGATGTTGTTTTTTTTCTACAGCTGATGTATAGAGGTCAGGGTCAGCCGATGACCAGCTACTGATATTAAGAGCCGATTTCAGGGTGATTTCCCCTTTTTTGCTGCTAAAATATCATACTAATAAGCGGGTGCAAACACTTTTAAGCTTTAAACACCATGATTTATTAAACACTGACTTAAACCATTGCTGCCCTGCACAGTATTAAAAGTAACCAAATAATTAAATGAACTGATCAAGTTTTGAATATATCAAACAGGTGGTATATTTAAATAAAATATACTCACTCTATAAGTAAAAATCTATTAAACTTAAACTTATTAAACTTATTAACCATTAACAAAACAGTAGTGCTAAACACACAACCAGCAACATTTCTATAAGTGCATTCTAACTTTATGAATTTTGCAGCTTTCTGCATTTTTATACTAAAGAACAAGTAACCAACAGTAAATAAACATGTAAAGACATCGAGTAGAGCTGGGAAATAAGGCCCAAAAAAAAACCTGACACCCACCCCCCTTTTTCCCAGACCAAAAACAAAACGATTTACGACTTAAAACAATTTATTTATGGCATTAATATGAAGATAACAAACAAAATGTTCAAAACAAACTGTAGCTTTTATATAATATTATTAAAAATAATTGCGCTGTAATATTATACATATACAATATATTATACAATATAATACATTTTGCTTTCATGGTTTTTTTTGTTGACATTACATTGAAACTAAACACAAAATACAATGTGTACAGTTATTTTATTAATAACAACAGTATGTTGGCTTTCACGTCTCCTTGTTTCGGTGTGCACAAAACATGTCTGTGTGCTCACTGTTGTTCATTGCTAGTTATTTGCATGGTTATTTGCTATTTATTTTTTGCTTTCACTACGTGAAGCAACTCTTCATAGTTTACTTGTAACATATAATAAATATAAGGCCATAGGACTTTGACATATCATAATTTAAGCCATACCTTTATCTCCCAGGACTGTTGTAGAAACTTGACTTGGGGTATTTCATGTGCAGCAGCAACACCAATAACACAGGGCTTCCCGCGGATGTGCCTGACTTTAAATCTGCGATACGAAAACGCGGATATTGGCCGATGTATTAAAAAATTGAGAATATCGGCCTGATATATCGGCCGTCCGATATATTAGTCTGCCCATATTCCAGACACACTGTTTTTGTGCAAAAAATGTTTATGATATTAAAAATTGAGGTTGTAAATTTGATAATTAAGTTGAAACTTAATGGCATTATTTTGAGACCATTTAGTATTTATACTTAAAAGCTGTGCTGATTGGTTCTGATTTGTCTGACCAAAATCAAGTTAAATATTTGTAATTTCTACATAGCTTTACTTGCCGCTAGCTGTGATTTACACGATCTCCATACAGACATGGACAAAATTGTTGGTACCCCTCAGTTAACCTCTTAAACCCAAGAGTCCCTGGTACCGGGGACTTGCCCCCTTGTGCGTTACATTTTCACTCATAGCTCACTAACCCCTGAGAATAACCCACACATATTAAATACTGTTGTGCTCAGCGGAAACTCCTCTAAAAACGTATCTAATTCAATTTCATATCCGTGAACCACAGCTCGAACGCCATGCAAATAAACAACAACATGGCCGGAGTATAATTCATGACCACGTTTTTGTTTATGTGCGATATGTATCCACAATATAAACGTAAACACCAAAACCATGGCATCAAATGAAAGCTAACAAACAGCAGAATCCAGCGATATGTAACTCATTTACATGGTGCAAAGTATTACAGAGCAGGGAGCAAAAGTTCCCCGAAAAAAACACCAGCAAAAACAAACTCCAATTTGGCTCTTTGTGGAAACTCCATTTTGGCTCCGTGCTCTCATAACATGACCAAATATGGAAACACTCCCCGTGCGTAAGAGCAGGTCTCTCCACGCTGCGTGTCCTGTGATTCGTCGGGGATCCTGTCAGTCTCAAAATGGTGGATATTATTGGCTTCTTCAGATTCATAGCTTTTCAACCAAGTATAGAGCTCCCGGATTGGACAGATGGTCGGGGGGTAGGGACACGCGGAAGCGTGAACGTTGGGAGTACTGTGAATGAAACGTTACGCAAAAGCGCACGCAGATGGTGTAAATGGGCTTCCACCCCCCTTTTACAGCGTTTCTTTAGGAGTTTTTTTGCTGAAATCATGTCCCGTAAGCAAGAAAAGAAGACCATGAACGTAGCTGAAGCTTTGGACAAGATTTTTTCCATATTTCAATTATTGTGCCAAATTGTGCCAAACTGTGCCGACATGGATTACGCCTGAACTTTGTTCAATCAAAACCTGTACAGAATATTAGTTTCTTGTAGTATGAACACCAAACTTGCTACAAAAATCACTCAAAACTTACAAAAGTAACAATAAATAAAAATTTATTGAAAATTAAATAATCAAAATCAGCCATTACTTTTGAATTGTTGATTAACATAATTATTTAAAAAAATAAATAGGGCTGGACAAAAATGATGTTACCTATAACTAAAAATTTTGTTGCACAACCTTTTGAGGCAATCACTGAAATTAAACGATTTCTGTATTTGTCGATGAGCGTTCTGCAGCTGTCGACAGGTATTTTGGCCCACTCCTCATGAGCAAACTGCTCCAGTTGTCTCAGGTTTGATGGGTGTCTTCTCCAAATGGCATGTTTCAGCTCCTTCCACAGATGTTCAATGGGATTCAGATCTGGGCTCATGGAGGGCCACTTTAGAACAGTCCAAGGCTTTTCTCTCAGCCGTTCTTGGGTGTTTTTGGCTGTGTGTTTTGGATCGTTGTCCTGTTGGAAGACCCATGACCTGCGACTGAGACCAAGCTTTCTGACACTAGGCAGCATATTTCTCTCCAGAATGCCTTGAAAGTCTTCAGATTTCATTCTACCTTGTACACATTCAAGACACCCTGTGCCAGATGCAGCAAAGCAGCCCCAAAACATTACTGAGCCTCCTCCATGTTTCACCGTAGGGACAGTGTTCTTTTCTTTGTATGCTTGGTTTTTGAGTCTATGAACATATAGTTGATGTGCCTTAACAAAAAGCTCCAGTTTGGTCTCATCTGTCCAAAAGACATTCCCCCAGAAGCTTTGTGGCTTGTCAACATGCATTTTTGCAAATTCCAGTCTCGCTTTTTATCACTTTTCTTTTCAGCAGTGGTGTCCTCCTTAGTCGTCTCCCATGAAGTCCACTTTGGCTCCAACAACGACGAACGGTGCGATCTGACACTGATGTACCTTGGCCTTGAAGTTCACCTTTAATTTCTTTGGAGGTTGTTCTGGGCTCTTTGGTTACAATTCGAACGATCCGTCTCTTCAATTTGTCAATTTTCATCTTCCGGCCACGTCCAGGGAGGTTGGCTACTGTCCCGTGGGTCTTGAACTTCTGAATAATTTGAGCTACTGTTGTCACAGGAACCTCAAGCTGTTTAGAGATGGTCTTATAGCCTTTATCTTCAAGATGTTTGTCTATATTTTTTTTTCGGATGTCCTGGGACAGTTTTCTCCTTCGTTTTCTGTTGTCCATGTTCAGTGTGGTACTCACCTTTTCACCAAACAGCAGAGTGACTACCTTTAAATAGGCAGAATGACTGATTATGAGTTTGGAAACACCTGTGATGTCAATCGAAAGACACACCTGAGCTAATCATGTCACTCTGGTCAAATAGTTTTCAATCTTTTATAGAGGTACCATCATTTTTGTCCAGGCCTGTTTCATTAGTTTGTTTTTTAAATAATTGTGTTAATCAACAATTCAAAAGTGATGGCTGTTTTTGATTTATTGATTTATTTTCAATACATTTTTATTTATTGTTACTTTTGTAAGTTTTGAATGATTTCAGTAAGAATTGTGGGTTTGTCCTTCTTTAACTGAGGGGTACCAACAATTTTGTCCTCGTGTGTATGTTTTTACCACTTTTTGTATTGTGTTCCTTCAGGAGTCAGCTGTTCCTGCTGCCTGTCGGTACTTTAGAGGACCAGTACCATGCCTCGACCACTTGCATCACATGGAAAGAGCAGGTGCACATGAGCTCCGAGGTTCAATCGGTGCTGCATTGTCCTGCCATGGACAGCAGCTTCCTGCCCCTTGTGGTAAACGTACTCGCTGTGCCTGATGACCTCAGCCATATTTGTAGTCAAGGGGAAGGGGATTGGGACCCAGCATATGTCATCCACCTGCACCCAGCTGTGACGGTCAAGAACCTTCTACCCTACTCAATACGCTACCTACTGGAGGTGATGCATACTACACTTTGGAAGATGATTCTACACACTATATCAGGGGTTTTCAAATTTAAAGAGGAGTAGGAAGTCCAGAAGTGAAACGCAGTATATTGTTTAAGTAGCTGCATGCTTGACAAATGTACTTAGTCACACTGAACTGAGTGTATATTTACAATTTCATTACACACTTTTACCAATCTTAAAATCAAATTTTGATTCAACAGTTTCTTACTTCAAGAGTGGTATGGTCAGCTTATTTTAACCCTTTATGACCTGCCATAGAACCAATATAAATAAATAAATAATATAATTATTTATTTAAATAATATATATGGAGTTAGGTCAATCTTAACCGAAAATAGTGTCAAAACTACAATAAACCACAAAAATGTAAAAAATAGTTCCTCACTTTTACAATGTAATGAGGAAATATTCGTCATCTGAAGTGCTGTTAACAACCGCGCTGTGGATTATAATGTTTTTATTGTGTACTTTATGCATTTTTTGCGACTTTTACTGGATTTCTACACACCCACTCGTGTAAAAAGAGCTCTATGAGAATTATGCGTTTTATTACTCTAAAAATGCATTTTACCGGCATTTAAAAATTTATATGCAAATGGGATCCCCGGCTCTTCCGTAGGTCTTAAAGGATTAACATATCACAACATTGAATATAGTTAAAATCTTCTTTGATCAAGGAAAAAAAAATTGACTAGGTGAGAATTCTTAAAACCAAAATAAAAAAAGGTTCTGAAAAGAACAACTTTCAAATCAGTTTTCACACATTCCGCTTTATAACCATAGTTTTTTAGACTCTAATCAAAATTAATGAACAAAGTTTTAGCGTTTATTACCAATGCATGTCAATAGGCGAGTGATGCGCCAAACCACAGAAGCACTGCATGATGTCACGACTTAACAATCGTATTAAATATATGGTCCTATCACATCTCGAATCAAAACGTTCAGTTCGGTCTGCAGCCTTTTAGGGTGCTTTCAAACCTGACTAGTTTAGTTCGAACTAAAGCATTCGAACCATTCAAACCAGAGTTTGTTTTCCCTTTTAATTAAAAAATGGACCAGAAGCGGAAGTGTTCTCAGTACAAATCCGAGTGGTTGGTTTGTGGCGTCCTTCGTTGTTTACTTCTGTGTGCGCGATTCTGTGATGTCACAAGGCTGTATTTTCAACTGGTGTGGACCAGAGGGATCCGTGTGGTGTGAATAACCTAAATCTGCAGACGATTGCAATGTATCAGTGGTTTCCCTTGATCCGGAACAAATGAAACAAACTTGATGTGTGAAAGCCCATTTCGTGGCCCCCGCACTATATTATACGTATGAAACTGTGCATTTGGTTGATATTTTGATCCATGCCAAAGAGTGTTCCAGGACAAAGAGTTTGAAACTGAGAAATTTCACCTTTGGGTTGTAAAGGGTTTATTTTATTTTCGGAATAATTAGATAGCAGCCTTTATTAAAACTACTTCACATGTCTTGCAGGGTTCGGCTGATTTCTCTGAGCTTCCGGAGGGCTGTGCAGCAGATGTGCTGAACTCAAACATTGGCGGTGAAATAATAGAGCTTGTTTTGATCAAGTATCAAGGTCGCAACTGGACTGGACGCTTGAGAATCAGCAGAGACATGCCCGAGTTCATCCCCATCTGCTTCGCCAGCGACACCGCGGAGGCTCTGACCGTGGACATCTGTGTGCATGTGTCTCGTGTGAGCGGCAAATTTATCCTCTCTGTTTTCAGTCCATACTGGATCATCAATAAGACCTCCCGCGTGCTGCAGTATCGAGCTGAGGATGCCTTCGTGAAGCACCCGTCTGACTTCAGGGATGTGATTCTGTTCTCCTTCAAAAGGAAGAATTTTTTCAGCAAGAACAAGGTTAGAGTTGGGCTATGTGCGGAATTTTAATTTGTACTAAACCACAAAGTTCTTTTTTTTTTTGCAGTAGGTCTGATCTAATAATATAGCAACAGGAGCTGGTGAGGACGAGATTAAATTGCAAGTCGAGTAAAGGATCATCACAATATGAAGGATTGGAAACTTAATACTTTACATGTTTTTCATTCGGTCATTGACGGGTGACGTTTGAACGAACGAAAACATTTGTAATGTGTAAAAACATTGTCGTAAGTTTTGTTCAATGTGTTCATCTTAAGATTTTGGTGTATTTGGTGCAGCAGTCTTTGGGTGGCTCGCCAATGTATTAGATTACTCTAATACATAAAATAAGTAAGCTTGACCAGAGATCTTCTGAGGAGAAGACTTATTGAAGGTTTCAGTTTTGCAAATCATCATACAGTGAAGGTTTGGTCTTCCCTGATCAACCTTCAAATCTGTGTCTTGGAATTTGACTGTCTTTAGGTTTATTAAAGGAACCACCACGAATACAATGACAAAGAAGGTGGCTGACCTCCGAGGGGTGCCTATCAACACAAGCTATAAATGTGTGGGGGTCCGAAGCATTCCATAGATACATAGACAGTCAATCTAAACACATGATACAAATAAATAAGCCTTCAGTTCTTATTGTCCAATTGTGCCTTCATAAAATTCTAACTATTTCAACCTGTAGTTACTTTTAACTTGTAGTTACAAAACGGAAGCATCCCACTGCCAAAGACACGTCTAAACGACGTCTATTGCACATTTTGGAACCCTGAAAGTGACTCCAGATGATTTTTTTTTTTTTATGTCCAGTAAAATATTGTTAAAGACATCTTTTCTACATCAAACCTAAACTTTAATTAGACATGTTTTAGCCTGTTTTTAGGCTCTGTTCTTAACTGTAGTCGCATTTCAAAAGGTGGTTCAAGCTTCTTGCTGAAGATTACATGCACTCTCACTTATTTGAATGAGCCTCAAATAAGTTCAGCATCACAACAATGTGAAGCTTCGTGTACGTGAATACAACTCAGTAACAATTATATTACATATATATATATATAT
>SRMA01027267.1:0-45207 GCA_007224835.1 Danionella cerebrum | reverse complement strand
AAAAAAAAAAAAAAACGATTATATATCTTTTAAAAAAACTAAAACTGTTTTTAATTTACGGTAAGTGCCTTGCTGTTTATTAGTCAATATTGATTCTATCGAATTTATGGTCAATTCACATGTCTTAGACGTTCAAAAAATGTTGGATTTTGACATTCAAATAAGGTCGTGGACCTTATTTGCACGTCGGGTAGATGTGCAGAAGTAGTCCTGGACCGACGGACGCATTATTGACATAATTTGCACGTCTGTCAGACATATAATGTTTAGTGGGATTCATGTCTTCATTTAATGTAGAGCATGCTAAAGCCAAGTGTAACCCAGTAACAAAATAATAATTACTTTACAGTAGGAAAAATCGAGGTAATGTTATAACACTAAGAATACACGGTGTGGTCGCAGTCTGTTGTTTGAAATGTAAACAAATCCTGTACTCAGCTGTTGGTGAAATGTCTAGGGCTGGGTAAAAATATTGATTCTCCGATTTGAATTGATCTTAACGCAACAATATCGATTCCGGAAATCGTGAATCGATTGTTAACCCTATAACATCGAACCTGTTGCTGGCGACAGAATAATGACGTGCGCACTTCAAACTGCTATAGCTCTGGTGGTGTACGCACGATCAAAAAAATCTCAACAGATTCTGAAAGCTGAGAAACAGACCTTTTGAAAGATTTTACATATATTATGGTAATGATGACATTGCTTGTGTGCCAAGGGTGGGACCTTTGTGGAGCGCAGGAGAGCAGTGAGAGATGAGTGATTTCCTGTGATAGCATTAGCATAAATACAAATAAAATATTTTACGCTCACCTCTCCATCGAAAGAGGTGCAAAGTTTTTAATACGTTTGTGATTTTTGGACAATTCGTTGCTTTTGAAAGAGACACCAGAAAGTCCGACTTTGTGGCGTAATGTTCTGTGAGCTGCCAATGAACTAGTTCCACAGGGAATCTGGGTTTAGTCCCCGATCGTGTGATGTCTTTCTCCTGACTATTTCCTGAATCTACTTTCTTTTCAAAAAAAAAAAAGAAGAAGAAGACGGCTCTGGCCAAATAAAAAAAAAATCTGTAAAAAAATTTGACTGGATGAAATGTGTACGAAGCTAATACTCAAGAAATGTGGTTGTTGTTCTCCTCTTTCTTTTAGTTGCAGCTCTGTGTGTCCACCAGCTCCTGGTCTGACGGCTTCTCACTGGACACTGTTGGCAGCTATGGCTGTGTTCGCTGTCCAGACAAAGGCGGGGATTATTTGGTAAATGATTTTATGTTTAGCGATAATAACAATTAACTTGATGGCTAAAGTTGGCCTTTAAGCTGTGATGATGGCCGTTTAAAAATGTTATTTTTTTTTTTTATTTATTTTACCTTGTCCTGCTTAAAGCCACCACATGGGGGAGCAGGTGCTTCATTTGAGCTGGACAGTTTTGTTTTCTCCAGGGGAGTGAATACCTGGTGTGATGTTTCCTCCTGTGGATGGAAACAGTGAATTTTTTTGTAGTTAATTTATTTTTCCCACGGAACAGTTTGAATTAATTACATCAGGACAGGAGGGTGTTAAAAGGAAAGGGGGAAGTGGATAAGAGATGTAGGTGAGGGGGATCGATTCACGAGTGGGAAAAACACCTACCTAAACATACCATAATTTCCTGAGCTGAGATAGAGGTATGCCAAATGAGTTGATATGAAGGGTTTGCTAACATACATAGAGAGATAGGGTGCTAAGAATTTGGTTGCTGGGGTAAACAGTTTGGTTGCTAGGGAGTTGCAATTAATCACAAACCCAAATAAAAATTGCGATTTAAACACATGTAATATCTAAATCGCATACGACTGCCATTCTATCTGTTGATTTATTTAGATTTTTATTCAGAATATGTTCTTGTGTGGTTCTTTTGATATGTTAACCAATCAGAGCTCACCTTGTGCACAACAAATCTTTGTATTCTTACCACCAGCTCACCTTCGGAGAGAGTGTTTTGGTACTTGGGGAAATGTGGTGACATGCTGAAAAACAGAAATGGTGGTTTTTCTTGCAAAAACCCTTTAATTGAATAGTTTTTATTTATTTATATTCGTTTTAATTTATTGTTATGAGTGGAATTCAGGTTTATCTTTATTTTTTTCATGTTGTCTGATTTCAAGACAATTTATTACCATTTTGTTTATTGGCAAGTTAGTACGGCTGTGTCCAGTATGCTTTTAACTAGAGTAGAGGTTAGTTAATTTTATTTACTTTATTTTATTGGCTCGTTTTAATAAGAAAAAAACAGTTGCAAAAATCGCAAATAAAATCGCAATAATTTTAAAAATGATTATTTGGTCCCTATAGCTGCACAGCCCCAGTTGTTAGTATGATAAACAAAATATTCATTCTCAATAACAATTATCAGTCAACAGTGACCCTCCCCCCGCACCACCACCAAAACACACACACACAGACCACTTCCACCCCCCTATAAACCTAAATACTTTTGCACAATGCTTTGGATGATCATGCACAGATTGGAAATCTCCACCAGTGTGAGATACAGCTTTATTATCAAAGGCTTGTTTTCTTTATTATTAAGCTTTTCTTTCTTCTCTAAAAGTATAAACTAGATAACACTTTTAATGTGATATTTCCCACGTTACATTTATTTTGATGTTTTCTAGACATATCTACATCTACGTTTGCTATTTACCTTGATGGAACTCTCACCTGTGTCTCAGGTTGGTGTTAGCATTCAGATGAGCAGCTTCAACCTGACGCGGATTGTTACCATGAGTCCTTTCTACACGTTCGTCAACAAGTCTGCGTTTGAGCTGGAGGTCGGAGAATACAGCAGCGCTTCCTGCAACAAGTGGCACTACGTCGCCTCCACAGATGTCAGAGCAGAATTGAAGGAAAAAGCATTATTTGTGTTCACGATGACTAAACAATCATTTATGTTGCAGTGTTTGCCGTTCTGGCCCGAGTGCAGCACCGAGAAGCTGTGTGTACGCGTGGTGGGATGTGAATCTAATTCCAAAGCCTTCTTCTTTAATAAACAGGACAACGGTACTCTCCTCCGCATGGAGCAGGTAATGAAGGAGAAGCTATACTCTATGTATTTCCGCAGCTAATGCTAATCATGTTTTTCTGGCAGTACGGTGGTGTGATGGTGGATGTGAACGTCGCGGATCACTCCACGGTAATCAGCTTCACGGATTACTACGATGGAGCGGCACCTGCTCTGCTAGTCAATGATACACCTACAGCTACGGTGAACTTCAGACAGAGGTCAGCGTTGTGCTTTCTATAACTATGGACAATGCAAGGTTCCCGTGGGCGGTGAATCGGAACTTGCAGAAAGATCGCATAATTGCACCCACTATTTTTAAGCAAAGTTTGACAAACTATGTTTTATCTGAAAGCTGAATTTCTCATGTTTTAAGCGTTATATAAAGCATTATAGGTTTAACACACCACAGTGACAACAGTTTGTCAATTTGTGTAAAGAGTCCCGACACAGAAAAATGGCGATGCCCACCTTTTATGATATTTCTACAGCTACACAGCCACTGAATCATCGAGTGTCTTATACCATTGTACTTGTAACAGTCCAACGAACAAAATACATCCAAGCTGCTACTCCAAAAACGTGTTTACCACGAAAAAAAAAAGACTTAAAAGCACAACTATTCACTTTTCGTTTGCTACAAAAGAAAAAATCTTCAAGTTTGCCGGTTGTTTTGACGTACACAGCATGGTAAGTTTCGATTCAGTAGAGTCTCCTGAACATTTTGAGACCTTCTTCAGAACTCTGTGACCATGATTGGCCAATCAGCAAAGCCAGTAAACAAGACTTGGCCACTCGGTGAGAGAAGTCAATGTACTTCCTCATTGTTTCGTACGTGTATATAGCCAACCAATTGTGATTAAGCTCCATGCAAACTGACAGGTTATTTAGCCAATGAGATGAGCTTTCCAACGATATATGGTTTGCCATACTTCGGTTTTGAACATGAACACGATGCTGCTTTTACTTGTGATCAAACTGTGGATGTTACTTCCTGAGAAGTTTCTTTTCAAACAGGAAGTGAGAAATGGCGAACAAAAGATCAAAATTAAACAGTTTTACCCACAATAAATGTAACAGACAATACATTTGTCCTAAAAAATGTCCAACACATGTAAATCACTGAAAAAATCACTTGTTTAAATCCTGTGTATCGTTGCCCTTTAACGGCACAAAGTTTCAAAATGTTAATATAAATTACCACTGCTTTTTATCTTTATGAGCCAAGATGCGCCCAAGAATTTGACTTTAATTGTATATAAACAATATAGAAGTTGATTGAATTAGTAACCTACCCTTAAACTAAGATATACAGCGGGGAAAATAAGTATTGAACACGTCAACATTTCTCTCAAAAACATATTTCTAATTGAGCTATTGTCATGAAATTTTCACCAGATGTTGGCATCAACCCTAGTAATTCACACACAGAAAGAAATCCAAACATTTATGTCACAAACAGTTTTTTATTTTTTGTATCAAAAATCAAGCGTTAAGACAAAAAAAAAACTCATAAACCCCCCTCAAAAAACAAAGACAAGATCAAAACGATGTGATAATTGTATTCTCCTAAACCTTAAATACTGTTCCAAGCACGTTTTTTTCCATTGTGCTTTTTTTTTAACACACAAGCCATATCACAGATCTTGTACTTCCAAGGGTTTTCCCTTTTCACCGTTAGATGGCACTAGATGTAAACTGACACACGATCACGCATTTTCTTACATTTTACTTTGAATTACCTTGCAAATTATGTGTCATAACTCTTGAAATGTTTGTTTAAAACACAAAATGTCAAAACTAATAACCTTTTTGAAGCCTACACTCTATATTTTAATTAAAAATTAAACAATAGCTGGTTTACATCATTGCTACTAAATTTAAACAGCCGCTGTGAGACTCCTTAGCGTTAAAAGCATTTTTTGTGATGTCGCTTGTAATTTCAAAATTGTATTGAGTTATTTTTGATGGTGTAAACACATCTCTGTGTTTCTACAGGGGCTGTGAGGAGTGCTGGTCACTGAAACCCGGTGAAGCGCAGCGCTTTGCCTGGGATGATCCAGCGGGGGTGAGGAAGCTCTCTTGGAGCTGTCAGGATCACAGCGGAGAACTGGATCTCGTCAAGGTTCGAAAGCGCTCTGGGTGAATCACCAAATCCTCTTACTTGACTGGTCGCATCATTCTTGTGTTCTTTTTATAGGATGAGTGTGGGCAGTTCGCTTACGGCAGCTTAGTTCAGATCCACTGGGTATCTTTCCTGGATGGCAGACAGCGGGTGCTGATCTTCACTGAGGATGTAGGTGTAGTTACAAAGGCTCGTCAAGCAGAGGAGCTGGAGCAGTTCCAGCAGGAAGTCAACATCTCATTACAGAACCTGGGCCTGTCGCTCATCAACAATGACCTCAGGCAGGAGATTGCATATATTGGCATCACTAGGTAAACAAAGCCGCACCCAGCAACCACTGGTGTTATTGTAGATTGAGTTGTGAGAATTTAATTCCCCTTTGAAGTTCTGGTGTGGTCTGGGAGATGAAACCAAAGAACCGTTGGAAGTCCTTTAACCATAAGAACATTGGATTGTTGGAGAAAGCCTACCAGGACCACGTCAGCAGCAACAGCGACCCACGCTGGATTAAACTGGAAACTGGTTTAGAGGTAACAAAGGGCTATAGCAAGAAATGTTGTACCTCTGATTGAGATGTTAAGGATGTTCATTGAAGTATAGGAGAAAGTGCTGATTCATGAAATCAATAGCTGGACTGAAATGAAACGACAGGAATGGGATTAAAGGAGAAATACAGGAGAGGAAAGTAAAGGATTGGACATGCAGCGACAGACAAAAGGCAAATTAGATTTAGAGAAAAAAGGAAAGTATAAGCAAGGAAAAGACTGGAGAGAAAACGATAAAATGAAAAAGTAATGAAAAGGGTACAGTAAAATGAAGTGAACTGAAGGGAAGAAAAAAAGAAAGGAGAGGGAAATGAAAGGAGGGGGAAGAAAGAGAATGGAAAGGAAGGAAAAGGAAATTAAAAGAAGAGAAAGGAAAGGGAGGGAAAAGAAGGGGAAGGAAATGAAGGGACAAAAAGGTGGCAAAGGGAAAGGAAATGAATAAAAGGAAAATGAAAAAAGGGGGAGGGAAAAGAAATGAAGGCAATGGAAATGAAGGGAAGGGAAAAGAAGGTAAAATAAATGAGGAAAAGAAATAATGGAAAGGCAAAATTGAAAAATGAAAGGAAGGGAAGGAAAAAAAGGAAAGTTAAGGGGGGAATGAAAGCAAGAGAAGGGAAAGGAATCGAAGAGGAAGGAATATGAAATGAAGGGAATGAGAAGGAAAGCAAGGAGAGGTAAAGGAAGACAATGGGAGGAAAATGAAGGGAATGAAAAGGGGAGTGAAAGTGAAGGAACGAGAAACAGTAGAGGAAGAAGGAAAGGAAAAGAAAGGAAATTAATGCATGAAATGAAGAAATAAAGGAAAGAGACAAACAGTGGAGGAAATAGGGAAAGAAAGGACATAAGAGTAAACTAAAGTTCTTGAATGAAAACAAAGGAGAGGAGGAAAAGGTGTGAAAGTAAAGACAAAGAATGGAAAGATGGGAAGAGAAAAGAATGACTGGAGAGGAAATGAAATGACAAGCATGAAAAAGGGAAAGAGTGGAGAGCAAAAGGATGGATAGAAGGGAAAGGAAAGAAAAGGCGATGACAGGATGGGAAGGAGAAATATGGGGATGGAATGAAAAATAGGCCGAAGATGATTTGTGTCTGTTAAACAGGTGAATTTTGGGAGAGTTCCCATGTTGATGAGGCAGCCGTTTTCCTGCTCCATCAGGAGAAATTTCTTGCCTGGCATTTGTGTCGAGTTGAAGCAGTCTCCTCACCAGAGGAGTTTGCGTGCGCAGCTCTTTTGGCTTCAGGTAAAACCTACCCACATCACGCTCCTTGAATTCTACACACTCTTTTTTTTTTTTTTTGCTTGCAAACCTTTCTTTTCACAGGTGGATAATCAGCTGCCAGGAGCTATATTCCCAACAGTGTTTCATCCGGTGCCTCTTCCGAAATCTATTGCTCAAGACTCTGGTACAAACTGCAGCACGAGTGCATCTAGCATAATGTTCCTCAGAGTTTGCAACAAAACTTTTCTGATTCTTTCTCTTTAGAGCCAAAGCCTTTCATCGACGTGAGCATCATCACAAGATTCAACGAACACAGCCAAGTCATGGCGTTTAAGTAAGTGACTGCACCCTGTTCCCGTCAGCTATCTAGGTCATCTACTTACCAAATTAATTTACCCATAAGCCCCAAAAATGGTGCAACTGACCTAAAAATCTCAGTAAATCTCCCGTGTTTCATTCCAATGTTTCAAATTGCTTGAAAGAGTGATTTGAGGCACTTTGACAAGAGTGTTTGTGTTCCTGTAGGTACTTTATGGCTTTGGTGCAAGAGATGGCAGTGAAGATAGATCAGGGGTTCTTGGGAGCGATCCTTGCCTTGCTCACCCCGGCCACCGAATCCCAGAACAGCAAACAGAAGGTGATGAGAGCTACACCCTGCTACATTTGTCAGAAAACCTTTAGTTTCCTTTCAGAAGCAACCTGTTCTATGGCATTCCATACTATGGGACACTTCCATTGATTTGGTAATGAAACAAATTCATTCAAGCACGTGTTGCAAAAATAAGTGCACCCAGTATTATAGTAGTCTTTGCAGAAATGCCCCACTACAAAACTCTAATGAACAGATGTCAACCACAGGTGAATCTTATGATTCATTTAAGAAGAGTCAAGCAGACAGGGGACTATAAAAAGGCATTAGATAATAAAGAAAAGCCCCTCCCATTTCATGCTGTCAGCAATGGCTCCCCATGGAAGAAAAATGTCACAATCTAAGAGAAAAAAGCTTTAAATATTACTCAAAATACTGTAGTGATCCAAACATTTAAGAAAGATGGAAGTGCAACCATCTCACAGAGATGTCTAGGCCGTCCACAGAAGTTAACATCTCAGCAGGAGCGCATTCTGATGAGAAGGTTGAAGAAAGCTAAAGCAATAGAAACCAAATATTGAGCACACTGCAGAGGAACGGCAGCAGGGGTGTCGTCCATAAGGAAACCTCTCCTAAAGCCCAGGCACAAAAAAAGCATGTCTAGAATTCACTCAGGCCCATGCTGAAGAAGATGATGACTCCTGGAACCTGTACGCCGTCGTAAAGGTGATGACTTCAGAGAGAAACGCCTGGTGCCTACAGTGAAACATGGTGGTGGCAGTGTCCTGATGTGGGGCTGCATTTCATCGATGGCATCAAGAACTCAACAATGTTCTGGTCGATACTGAAGAAGAAGATGCTGCATCACTTTTCCTTTTAGACACACGTCTAAAGCTCCTGCTGCATTTTGAAGAAGATCAGGGTGAAGGAGATCAAACATCCCCTGATCTGAACCCCATCAAATCCTGAAGTATCACTCTCCATCAGCATCCAGCTCTAAAAGAGGATCTTCTTGAAGAATGGAGAAAGATCGATTAATTTTATTAGAGTTTTGTGATCTAATTTTGATTATTAACCTGTTCTGGAGTTAGATAAGTGTTCATTAAAACGCAGCCTTGTGAAAAGTCTGATTAAACTCTTAGTTTTCAAAGGGAAAGTACTTATTTCTGCTGAGCCGTGTACATGGCTGCAGAGGAAAACCGTTATTGATGATTAACTGAAGTGTATATGTGCTACAGTCTGAGGATATCAGCTTGTGCTTTTCTCCCCGTGCTTCAGAATAAGCTGATTGAAAAGGATCTGGAGATGCTGCAGGCTCAGCTGATGGAGAGTTCACTGACGGACACCTCACGCCTGAGCTTCTTTGAGCATTTCCACATCTCGCCTATTAAAGTAATGAAGCATCAACACAATCCAAACCAAAACACACTCACATCTCAGATGATGTCTGCTGCCTTCTTTTATAGTCTACTGTATGTTTGTATGCAATAGGAATATACTGGCCGAAAGTTTTGAGAATGACACAAATATTTGTTTTAACGAAGTTTCTTGGTAAACTGCTTTTCGATCTTTGTTTCTGTGAAATAGAATTACAAACACTTCATATGTCATGCTATTCAACTGGGTGAGCTCTCAATCAACCAAATCCTGACTGATCACAAGCCGTTCTTTCGTAATCACTTCTTAGAGTTTGTCAGAATTTGTGGCTTTTTGTTTGTTCAGCTGCCGCTTGAGGACTGACCACAAGTTCTGATAAAGATCTGGGGAGTTTCCAGGCCATTGACTCAACATTTCAACATTTTGGTTTTAGTAATTACTTTTGCCTAATGGTGCTCCGTCGTGCTGGAAAGTGCTTTGTTCTTCACCAAACTGTTGTTGGATTGTTGGAAGATGATGTTGGAGGTTGTTTTGGTGCCATTCTTTACTCATGGCTGTGTTTTGCGGCAAAAAAATGAGTGAGCTACTCCCTCAGTCCTCAGTGGTCTATACTTTTGCAGAAGATCAATCTGTTCCAGATGGTTTTGAGAGCAGTGGCTTCTTTGCTTCTTCCAAAAGTCTTCAGATACGCTCAAACCTGCTGCTGCTATTCCTGAACAAGCTCTGCACTGGTGGCACTCCGATGCTGCAGCTGAATCCTCTTTAGGAGACGATCCTGGAGCTTACTGGACTTTATTGGATGCCCTGAAGCCTTCTTAACAAGAACTGAAACTCTTTCCTTGAAGTTCTCGATGATTCTATAAATTGTTGTTTTAGGTTTAATCTTAGTAGCTACAATATCCTTCCTGTGAAGCCATTTTTATGCAACGCAATGGTGGCTACACACGTTTCTTTGCAGGTCACCACGGTTACCAATGGAAGAATAATGATTGCAAGCATCAGCCTCCTTTTAACATGTCGAGTCTGCCATTCGAACCCAATCAGCCCGACAGAAAGATCTCCAGCCTTGTGTTCGGCAACATTCTCACCGGAGTTACCAAGACGATTACTGAAAAGATGTCAGCAACTCTTTTAATAGCAGCAGTGGAAAGTTTTTTTCAGGATTAAGTTAATTTTCATCTCAAAGAAGGACTATGCAATTCATCTGATCACTCTTCAGAACATTCTGGAGAATATGCAAAATACTATTTTAAAAACTTAAGCAGCAACTTTTACAATTTCCAATATTTATGTAACTCGCAAAACTTTTGGCCACGACTTCATAATGTGCTCAAAACTCCCAGTGTGACGAAAAGATTAGGAAAGAAGTATTCAGATTTGTTGGTACAGTGTGACAGTTTTGTTCCTGTGGTCCTTTGTTTTTGCTCGTAGTCGAAGTGTAGGTAACAAGTATTACAGATACGATTAATCCAGATTATGAGTCAAGGTTTAGGTGGTTTTTAACCCTTAATTTGTTGAGTTCTGGACTTTTTCCTCTGCTTTGAATGATTGAAACTGAATGATTTAAATACAATATAAATATATAATCTAATATAATGTAATATATGATAGTCAAAAATAAAAAAACTGCTTTAAGAATCTTGTAAATGAATATTTAAAAAAAATTGCTTAAATCTCTTTTATCTACCTCAGCTCTAATCAAAACTACAATTTTTTTGAATCCAAGATTTTTAGCCTTAATTAGCCAAGATCTTAAATAATGCCACTGAAAAAACGCGAAATGAATCAGAACCACATTTCCAAGTGTCATAACACCTAGAAGGTGCTAAAGAGTCTTAACCCTTCAAAGTCTAGGGCCTTTTTTAGTGTTTTTAACTACTTTACAATATGCTCTAATAAACTAGATCTAAAACAGTTTTTTGTGACATTGTTTGATATCATTATTTATAGGGATGTCCCGAGCCGATCATAAAGATCGGTATCGGGGCCGATCGAGGCATTTTGTAACTGATCGGAATCGGCTCTATGTATCGGACCGATCGAATGTTTACATCAGCTACGTCCCTAATTAATCACAACGCCAGCTACGAAGATTTTTAATCACATTATACCATAATATTCATAAATCCTGAAATTGTACAAAAAATACAATACAGAGTAGTACATTTTTTCCTTTTTTTTACGGCAACAATCTCTTTTTAAAACAGCAAAGACAAGGCCAACAAAAGTGTGAAATTTGTTAGAAACAAAAACAGACAAACTGCTTTTTGTGCCATTGTGCTTTGTTTTGTGCCAGAAGTTTAAAAACACAAGCCATATCACATATCTTGTACTTCCAAGGGTTTTTCCTTTTTTCCACCACTAGATGGCTCTGATGGTACCGATTTTCTCACATATTTATTTGAGTTGCTGTGCAAATTATGTGTCATAACTTGTGTAATGTTCAATTAAAACACAAAATATCTAAACTAATAATCTTTTTGAAACCTACACATTATATTTTAAATCTAAATTAAACAATAGCTGCGTCATTCCTATTTCAAAACAGCCGCTGTGCAAGCAGAGACTTCTAAGGGGTAATATTTTTGAGTAAACATGTTGATATTGTAAACAGCTTGCATCTGTGTTTAAATGATATCTGTACTCTAACGTAATAGAGGACCTGGTGTTAAAATACTTTTTTCTTGTATTAAATATTAGTTCATCATTTTAAAATCAAACAATAAGACTTTCTGTGTTTGTTGTTCAGTTTCTCACAGTAGCAATGTGGACAATCGCTTTATTCGTTGCAATGTATTAAACACGTGTATATCCACTGCATGGGCTCATGAAAATAAAAGCTTGAGCTGTTTGTGTTTGATCAGCTGCATCTGAGTCTGTCTCTGGGCTCCAGCGGAGATGGCTCTGAGCAGGGAGAGATGGTTGCCATCCAATCCGTTAACCTCTTGCTCAAAAGCATCGGTGCCACACTCACGGATGTGGATGACCTGATTTTCAAGTGAGTCTGACGTGCAACACGGACGTCTTTAAGAACATTCTTCACATGGTCATGCAGTTACAGAGTTTGTTTTTTTCACCAGACTCGCTTACTTTGAGGTGAAATACCAGTTCTACCGCCGCGATAAACTCATGTGGGCTGTTATACGGCACTATACGGAGCAAGTGGGTGACCCACAGCTAATACTCTTCAGTTGGAAATGTATTCTATCTCATTGCTGTCATTTTATCTCCTCATAGTTCCTGACGCAGATGTATGTGCTGGTTTTGGGTCTGGATGTCCTTGGAAATCCTTTTGGTCTGATCCGTGGCTTATCAGAAGGAGTTGAAGCCTTTTTCTATGAGCCTATCCAGGTCTGGCACATGCTCTTCATCTCTTTCCATAACACTTTGCAGTTCTTTCATCACAGACTTGAGTTTGTCTTTATAAACGGGTCATGGACTGAATTTTACATGTTGAATGGCTTGTTCAGCCTACAGTAGCATGTGACCGAGACAAAAAATTGTAAATGCATTGAGGTGGCAAAAAGTAGCCCTGACTGCAGACTTGTGATGACGTAAGGTTTTTTTTTTTTTTTTGTGGATTCGTTGGATCTGAATTTCATTGCCAGTTGCGCCGCTCACTGCACGCAAAGTATGAAGTCAGCGCAGGGCACCAACTGCCAGAGGGGGGCACCATTGTCCCGTTCGGTCACAAAGAAAATGTAATAATAAAAATGTGTTAATAATACATTTTCTGTTATATCTGCATGCATGTTATATTTAGAAGTATTATTGGCTGTCGGAATCTAAAATTTAAGAATATTTTACCCTCACATTTTTTAGTTATTACATCCTGAACTTGGCTTTTTTTGGAGGAAAAACGCATTCCGTGATGATAATATACGAGTGATGTTGTATTGAATAAGCGCTGCTTCTGCTCTGGGATCTATGTCCGGTTCATTGAGCTGCCAATCAAATGTACTAGCCAATGAGTATGAAGCACTGTTATCCCCGCCCTCGTGGAAAGTTTGTGCCAAAATGACAAACGTAACTTTCAGGAACGCAAACGAAAAATTAGAAAGTGAAAGCGAAGATGCGAAAACTCTGCGATGCGAAACTGAAGCTGAAAATGAAACCAACAAAGAAAGACGTAATTATCAAATGTATTTAAAATCAGTGTAGATTTTTGTGGTAAGTACTTGATTATTTTTTTTTTCAGGCTGATTTTTTTTTCCTTGTTATCAATTTACTTTTGTTAATTTTAGCTGAAATTACGTTCAGCACAAAAATAATTCCATAGGTACCACTCAAGGTATTCTGGGAAATTCTGCTAAATTTTTCCATTGACTTAACATGTGGTTAAGCTCTGTGAAACCTGACCAACTGACCAAACTTGTGAAATATACCATGCACTGTAGAAAAGTATTTGAACCCCAGACTCTAGAATGCCTTTGAAAATAAATAGTACACCGCAGCAATGTAAAATTTCATCATAAATTAATGGAGGTTTGGTGTTCATGACGTAACCAATGGCTACCTAGCATCCAAGCCATTCCTCCATAGCAACTAAACAATACACCTTGGTAACCTTTCCATTTTGCTAATAATTCTTTTAAATGGAACTTTTACGAGCTATCATCATATTAAGAATAGTATTTAGTTCTGCTTGTGTTTGTAGGGAGCTGTTCAAGGACCTGAGGAGTTTGCAGAAGGTTTAGTTATCGGCGTTCGGAGTTTACTGGGTCACACTGTGGGTACGTCTTTCTGTCTCCTCACTGGTCTTACTCAATGTCACGCAAAGTGCATGCATCTCTTGACCCTGTATAATCCTGCTAGGGGGTGCTGCTGGCATGGTGTCTCGTATAACTGGAACTGTAGGTAAAGGCCTGGCTGCCATCACTATGGACAAAGAGTATCAGCAGAAACGGAGAGAGGAGATGAACCGACCCACCAAGGACTTTGGTGAGAGTCTGGCTAAAGGAGGAAAGGGTTTTCTAAAGGTATTGAAAACATATTGACACCACGGTTCCGTTGTGTGGAGTATAAACTGAATTGATGTCGCTGCTCTTCTTCTTCAGGGAGTGGTCGGTGGAGTAACAGGAATTGTGACCAAACCGGTGGAAGGTATGGCTGTTTATTGTTCTCAAATATTAAGAGCTTTCTGGAGAAGCACACAAACCATTTTAATCTAGCTTCACATCGCAAAAATCCAAAGAATGTGTTGCTTTCAGGAGCGAAGAAAGAGGGGGCTGCTGGGTTCTTCAAGGGCATTGGGAAAGGCCTGGTTGGAGTGGTGGCCAGACCTACAGGGGGCATCGTAGACATGGCCAGCAGTACATTTCAGGGAATTCAAAGGTGAGAAACATGTGCTGGAACAATATGCTTTCATATAAACACAGAGGCAAAGGTAAATATACACCAGTGTTAAACTAGTTTATTTAACGAGGTTTGTTCGTTGAGAACTAATTCTTCTTCACAACTTCAAAAAAAAGTATCATTTTCTTCAAGTCTAGGTAACTCTGTATAGGTTTGTTGTGGTCAGGGCAGCTGCTGGCCAAACGGGTGCCCTAAGCAGAAATGTTCTAAGGTGCCCAACACCCAATTTCACTAAATGCATTTTTTTTCTCCCAAAAAAGCCAAGCTCAGCATGGGAGAACTGAAAATCGTATTAAAATGTAACCTTTTTATGGCCAATAATGCTTACTATAATAATGTAGAGAGTTTTTGAACGCTTCCATTAGAGAAAATGAGAAATGGGTCCTCAAAGCACAGTAAACAGATCATTTAAACTTGTAAATGTCTTGGGGCTAATAGATTCATCACATATAAGAACACGGGTGCAGCGGCCATTTTGTTTGTAATCCTTGTTTCCACTAGGAGTCGTACTTTATATGTTTTATCCGGTAATAATAATTAGAAGTATTTGTTTTTAAACATTGATTATTTACATGTGCACATGTACGTATTTATACTTACCAAAGCACATATTCTACCATTAAAACAAATACCCTGGCACGGATGATTGAGCTCTCAAGGTTTCAGGTTTGTAGGTGATTTAAAAAACAAAGTGATGAATAATATCAGGATATGTAAAGGTGCTAGTGCCTTTGGGTCTCTCGTCCATTCGTCATTTGCAATTTCACATGGGTAAAGTTTCACTTTCGATTTAGATAATTTTAGTCCGTCACAGTGCGGCATTAGTTGACACAGTATTTAAATTAGTGTTTTTAGTTTGCAGTTGTTTTTGTTCTATTTAGCATTGTTCACGCACAGTTGATTTGCAACGGGCCACTGATCCTTTGACTTGAATGTCAAAAAAGAAAATGCGGAAGTGGGGGCGCTAGTGAGCTCATTTACTCTGGCTCTCCACTCTCATATACAGAACAAATGACTACCGATTTTATTAAACTGTGAGAGTAAATTAAAAAGAGCCAAGAGTTTCCAGTTCAGTTTGACAGTTTCCAGTCAATGTTCACGCATTGCGTTTTCTTCATGAAACAATTTGCGGAAGAACAATTCAAGGAACCATTTTTTATCAATTGAAGGATTCATTCTTGTTGATGGTTTATCAAATTGTTCATTTGTTGAGCCTTGTGTTTTATTTATGAAGTGTTTTATAATGAACAATGTGAATTTTCTTTAATTCTTTATTAAAGTAGTATTTTTTTACATCAAGCGCAAATAACAGAAGAGTGAATAATTAAATAAAGCACTGCGCAAAACAAGATATTAAAGAAATGATTAGACACAAAAGTGACTATTGACATGACTATTTCTATAACAACTATGCCCCTCCGTAACATTAAGTGACGTTAAACTAACAGATAGCATGTTATGCTAATTGTTAAGGATGTTATCAATCGTCGTTTTGCAATAGCAAAAGAACATCAGTGACATTATCTCTGTCTTTGTGGTGTTTTTGCTCCTCGTCTTTCCTTTTTTTTCCTTATGCTTTGACATGTTTAACACATGGGGGCTTTCTGTTTTCTGAAAACATAATGCCAAATAGTTTTAAGTTCAGCCAGTCCATTTCTGGCACCCCCTGGATGTTTGCCGCTCTTTGCATTTGCCTTTACAGTGGTACCGCGAGATACAAAATTAATCCGTTCTGTTCCATTTCGTATCTCAAGCAAGTTTTACATGTAAAATGCCTAATCCCTGTAACGGCTCTCAGAAACAACAGAATAAGTAGATGAACAAAATGATAATAAAACAGAATTAAACACAAGTAAAATACGTAATACGTACATAAATGTGAAACATTACCTTGAGAGTGAAGCGATGTGTCGGAGGAGGTGGAACGGATGGCAGAAAAACTTTACGGCACTACGTATGAAAGTTAACTTTCTCGAGATATTTCACGAATTACGAACACAAACACGCTTTCAAGCACAAGCGCAGAAAGTACAGAGCATGTGACAAGGGATGGGTGAGACGGCTTCTGAGAACGTGCCACAGGGTTTCTCTAAGTTGCGCTACAGAACAGCACTTTCCACGTTATAAACGTTATTTCTTTTACGACTAACATTTGTTATAGCACATTAGTATAGTACATTAGTAATCTATACATAATGTTTCGCTGTGTTGTTGAAGTGTTTTGAAGTGTATCAGACCCTTTTTGCACTGGGAGATAGGAGCGCCAGGACCCGCAAGCGGTTGTTCGTATCTCAAATTTTTCTTTGGATCTCAAAGCAAAAAAAAATTTCCGTGAGACGTTTCGTATCTTGAACATTTTGTAACTCGAAGCATTCGTATCTCGGGGTACCACTGTACTGCCTATGGCACGGGAGTTATGATATCGATGGCGTGATATACAGTGAAGAAAATGCAATGCATTATTATGGCTCTCAGAAGCCCCCTCTAGGGTGTTGTTCTGATCCTAGAAACTCGGGGGATATTTGTGCCAAGAATGTTTTGGGAGGCCCCACAATTACTCAATTTTACAAAGTGTGAGGCCACTTCCCCCTCGCACTTCCTGCCAGAGCAGAGAGACTGTGAAGGTGCATCTTGTGTAAACTCTGATGTCATCTTCATCTAAATTAAGAAGTACATTATTTACATTATCTTCCAATGACGTTTGAATAACTGAGATGTCTAAATGTGTCCTTGTCTTAATTTGTCTCTTGTCTTTGTCCTTTTTTTCACATAATGTTGCTTTTGTTTTCCTGTGCACCAACTAATGTTTTCACTCTTTCTTTCATGTTTTATAAGTTAATACCTGGATTTGTTTGTTATTTTTAGTTCTGTGAGTATTGTATGTGCTTCTGAATGTGTTCAGATGTGCATTTCGATCAATGCGTGAATGTTTATTACTAAGAACAGATGAGCACTCTAGGAGGTTTGCTCGTTTCCATAAATAGTGAGCTATACAGCATGAATGCATTTTATTTATATATATATATATATTTTTATGGTTTGTGAAGGTAAGTATTGCATTTTGGTATAAAGGGTGCTAACCAAAGTGATGCTGTATTTTTAACCTTTTAACCCTATTTTTAATCAACTTGTTTCTATTTCCCACCATTTTAACATTTGCTCCTGTTCTCCGCTCCCCTTTCACTGGTGCATTTTGGGGCCAATGGAAAGTCTGACGAGCAGAGTAGCACACCCTCTGAAGCAGAGATGCTGACGTTTTCTGGAAAATAAGTCAGAGATTGAGATTTGCAGTTTAATAATTAGGAGTCTTGTTGCGAATGTGCGCAGTAATTTTTGATGGTCAAAATTTCACACATACGTCATAAATGGTTAAAATTTACATCTGATCGTGGTTTTAGAAGTGGGTGTGGCAAAATACTCTATAGCGCCACCTAATGCGTATACAAATGAAATTCTACACATATATGTAGGATTATGTAGGGTTATGTAAACAATTTTTACATAAACAGGAAGTTGTTAATAACTCAGCCATGCAATGTCCAATCGGGCTCAAGTTTGCCATGTGTGTTAAGAGTCAATGTCTGAACAAATATGTACAGTAAATATTCCCTTTTAAGCTGTTTAAACCACTATTTCAGAGTGTGTTTGAAACACATGTTTGTCATTTGGAACACTTATGTAAGGGATCAAGACCTACAAAAAAGTCAATTGGAACGAGTTTCCAAAATCGTCAGGAAGTCAGCTATTTTGGAAAAACAAAACTCTAAAACCGCGGTCACACTACCAAAAAAATTGCATTGACTTGAATGTGATTGCATGGGATGATGCAAAAGCGGACGGTTCCACCTACTTTCAAGTTCAAGTACAAGTTCGTTCATTTGTATAGCGCTTTTCACAACAGACATTGTCTCAAAGCAGCTTCACAGTAAACCAACAAGTTTAAACTCAGAAATTAATTAATTACTAAGTGGTGTATATGTCCCTGATGAGCAAGCCTGGGGCGAATGTGGCAAGGAAAAACTCCCTTTTTGGAAAAACCTTGAGAGGAACTGGACTCAAAAGGGAAACCCATCCTCATTTGGACAACAACAGCAGTGTGATTTATATAAACTATAGCATAAACAGATGATATGGTAGTATAAACAGATAATATAGTATAAACAGATGATGACTGTGTTAGGTGTAGGTCCAGGGGGCGCCGGGACATCTCCAGGTGGATCTGGTTGTTAGGGTGAGGAGCTGGTGGGCGGGGCCTCCGCGAGTCTCAGGATGAGTATGGAAAAGAAGAAAAGAAGAGTGGAGTGGAATTAGCGTAGCTGCTGTTTATAATATTAATATAGTTTAATGTAAGTTTGCAGTTATTCAAGGTGTTAAGTATAGGCCTTGCTGAAAAGATACGTCTTTAGTCTACACTTAAACTGGGCGAGTGAGTCTGAGCCACGGACGCTGTCAGGGAGGCTATTCCAGTGTTTAGGGGCTAAATGTGAGAACGCTCTACCGCCTTTAGTGCTCTTTGCTATTCTAGGAACTACTAGAAGTCCAGAGTTTTGGGATCTTAAAGTGCGTGTGGGGTTGTACCGTGTTAGGAGGTTTGATAGATAACTGGGCGCTAATCCATTTAGGGCTTTGTAAATCAATAGCATTATTTTGTAATCAATGCGAAATTTGACGGGTAGCCAATGTAAAGACGATAAAACTGGGGTTATATGCTCATATTTTTTTGTTCTAGTTAGAACTCTAGCTGCTGCATTCTGTACTAACTGTAACTTATTTATTAATGATACTGAACAACCGCCTAGTAATGCATTACAATAATCTAGTCTCGAGGTCATGAATGCATGGATCTAGTAGGAGGTCATGATCAATAGTGTCGAATGCAGCACTAAGATCTAATAAAACTAAGAGAGAGAAGCAGCCTTGGTCTGAAGAACTTTCAAGAACTTTCGTTCAACCACACGGCCCCGCCTGTTTTTTAGGGGAAAATTGAACCATCGTAAACCACACGAAAATAAACTTGAGTCAAGAAAAAAACAATTGTAGTTTGTTCAGTGTATAGATAACTTTCTAAAATCATTAAAACAGTTTGTGTAAACGCCGTTCTTTCTGGGGAGATCATTTTTAAAGCTTTTTCCCATAGAGGGTGCTCGCCGCGGTTTGGTTTCACGGCGTCGGCCATGTGAGATGCACTTAATACAAATTGATTTGGTATAACTGGCATTAAAGATGCCATTCCATCCTTTAAAATAACACATAATAGTGTTATCACACTTAGTATTTGCCAAATATCATTATATTTTGTTTTTACATTTCCGACAAATATAGAAGCAAGGCACTATGTTGCCAAACGTATTTGACGATGTGCCTTTAGACACATATGATCTTAAGTAATATCCCATTCTCAGTCAATAGCTTTTAATATAACGCTGACCCACCCTTTGCTTATTTACACTCCTCTTCGGGAGGCTTTCCACAAAAACGTTCTTCCAGAAGCACATTAGTGTGCTCATACACTGATGTTGTAAGAGGAGGCGTGGCCAGGAATGTGTCCAGGCCAGTCAAGTTCTTCTACAGCAAACCCACTTTAGAACTTGCTTTATGCACTGGGTGCAGGAAAAGGCAATTCTCAAACTGTTCCCACAAAGAGCATGGAATTTCTCAAAATCCAGTGATTCGTTTCACCGGAGCTCCTAAAAAACAACCCCACACCATAATCCGCCCTCAACCAAATTTCACATCAGGCACAATGCAACCAAGTACCATTCTTTAGCCAACCTGCAAACCAAGATGTGTTCATTAAACATGTGCGCATCTGCACTGCTCTCGAGGCACATTGCACTTGGTGATGAATGGCTTGAATACAGCTGCTAGGCCAAAAATATAAATCCCCCACAAAGTTTAGAGGTCTGTATCGACTTAGCGTCTGCTGTTTTTGTGGCATCGATTCCAAAACAAAACAATCACAACTGAGTTTGTTGCAATCGCATCCAAACAACGAAAAGCAAACCAAGATTGTTTGCATACTGCGTGGAATATGTTGCAACACACTGTAGTAAAAATGTGATTTATTTTCCAGAAAACATTTATTTGATAGTACCTACATTCAGTGGTGTGAAGTAACTCACTACAAATACTCAAATTACAGTAATTGAGGAGTTTTTCTCTCAAATTGTAATTGAGTGAGTAGATACTTTTACTTTTAATTGAGTGCATTTTTAGTTCTGTATCTGTACTTTTACTACTTTTTTTCAACCTAGCGACCTTTTTTTTCCTACAGTGATGGGCATCCATCCTGTCGAATCAAATTGTTTATAACAAAACGATCTCCCAAGATGAGATCTAGTGAATGTAACCAATCGAATACAATCAGTAGAAATGGAAATTATTTCGCAAGAGCAACTCGTTTATTTTCTTTCATCAATTCAATCGCCAGGAAAATAGTTGAATGTTTAATGACGGAGCATCTTTCTACTGTTTTGCATCTTTCTCATTCTCTCTATTTTGCTCTTGCTCCTCTATTTCCCCCCCTCTCTCTTCCTTTTTCTTTGGTCTCTATTTTTCTTTCTCCCCTCTCTTTATTTTTGCTCTCTCTATTTTATTCTCCTGTGTTTATAACTTTTGTTCTCTCTCTCTTTCTATCCCTTTTACTTTCTCTATTTTCAATCTATCCATCTCTCTTCTGTTTCACTCTGTTTCTCTTTCTCGCTCTCCTCTCTTTTGCCTCCAGCTCGCCCTCACTCTCTTCGTGCTATGTATTAGTCTCTTTTCTTTCATGCTCTCTTTTTTCCTCCTTTTCACTCTTTTTACCTCTTCTCTATTTCTATCTCGCTTAGAAACACTTTCAGGAAAATGCTCTGATGTGATACTACTCACCACTTTTGAGTAGCTTTAGAAAAGCTAATTTTTCCTTGTACTTTGAGTCCGATTTAGAACTGACACTTTTGTAAAGTATACTTATTAAATGTGAACTTAAATGTCACAATATATATATATATATTATAGCTATAGATTTGTATGTGGTTTAAAGGAACCCTGCACTTTTTGTAGTGTTTTATTATTTTTTACTATTCTGCCGCGGCACACACATTGTTATAGGTTGTGGGAAGCCATTTGTTGACAACAGAAACTTTCCAAACGACCCCGATCAAATGTTTTTTTGAATTCCCTCCTTTAGTATCAACAACAGCCTGAAGTCTCTTGAGGTAGAGTTCTCCCCAGAGTGCTGAGATCCACTCCAGAACCTTCACTTTGTTCTGGTGAAACCAATGACGAGTGGGCGTGGCCTTGTGTTTTGGATCATTGTTTTGTTGGAATGTCCATGTACAGCTTCTCGGATGATGACGCACAATTTCCTCCAGGATTCTTTGAAAACATGTTGCATTCATCTTCCATTGTGACCAAGTGTCTTGTGCTTTTGGAGCTCAGACATCCCCAAAACATCAGTGACCCGCCTCTGTGTATCACAGTGGAATTGTTCTGTTCATGTTCACTCTTTTCACAGCGTTTAATGGTTGAGGGAATTCAGGGAAATTATGAAATTTTGTAAATTGTAACTCAAACTGAAAATCTCATAGAAGCTGCAAAATGAATGCTTTAGATGGGATTAAAGGGTTCCTTGGAGATCTTTTTATACAGTTCAACTACCTTTTCCCGAAGATCCTTCAACAGCTCTTTTGCTTTCCC
Source organism: Danionella cerebrum (assembly GCA_007224835.1). Taxonomy (NCBI): domain Eukaryota; kingdom Metazoa; phylum Chordata; class Actinopteri; order Cypriniformes; family Danionidae; genus Danionella; species Danionella cerebrum. Next base: position 23,274 of record SRMA01027267.1, on the reverse strand, counting down.
TATCATTCAGAATTCAGAACCTTCACCAGCCGTTATCAACTTCAGACTTTTGATCAGGAAAATTTAGAAGGTTTCTGTTGTCATTATGATTTAAAAAGAGAAAACACGGTTGTTTCACAAAAATGGCTTCACCAAACTTTCATGTTTTCTGAAAAATAGCCAAGAAATCAGAAGATTTATGCATTTAAATGCTATGAAATGCTAAGATCAATGCTAGGCTAAAACAGACTGAGTGACTAAAAGATGTTATTTATTGATTTTTTTATTATTATTTTAAAAAAGCTTTTTTTTTAGTCTATTCAAAATGTTTGTTTTGGTCTCTCTCTCTCTGCTGTGCTGCTTGTCAGACAAGGTCCACCGCACGAGCTCACTGCACTGCTGATGCACTGGACTCAATGCTGCAGCAATTTGCGCTGTACTGTAACCCGGTGCTCTCAAGCTAAAGAAGTGCAGCCAATGAGCTAGCTAACCAATCACATTGTGCGCCCGTGCCGAGTCGGCTAATCCGTTGTGTTTTTACGATGTTCTTCTCACCATTAGCTTTCTCATGCCACACCTGGAACACCCCTTGAACTCAATCACACAAGCATCCCTTCATCCGTTACATTCTTTATGTTAAGTGCTGTTAGCCACTATCTTTATGAACTAATCTGGTTGTTTTCCATGCGCACGCCGTAGAAGTAACCAAAGGTGAGAGAGGGCTTGAGATGCATTGTGTTTGTCCAAGGCTGCTCAGGCATGCTCAGGTCAAATGTATTCAATGACTCTTCATTTTAAGTTAACACCACAGTTGATGACTGGAAGCTGGATTTGGCGAAGCTAACTAGCGTGCTCTGTGGATCTGAATTGCAGGGTGGCAGAATCAACTGAGGAGGTGACCAAACTGAGACCAGTGCGTCTCGTACGAGAGGATGGCATCATACGGCCCTACGACCACCAGGAGTCGGAGGGCTATGACCTCTTTCAGGTGAGGGCACCTGTCCAGCCCACTAACCAGTCTCTGAGATCCTGAGGGGATCTGAATGTTCGCCTTTTACGTTTAACGTCGACTTATTACAGCGGGGAAAAAAAGGAGTCAGTTTGACACATAACGGAAAAAACCATTGGCTGATGTAGTTTTCAATTTTTGCGAATAAAACGAATGCAATTTCAGCTAAAACAAACAAAATCAACCTGAAAACAAAAATAACTAGTACAAAAATCGACATTGATTCTAAATATACTCCGTTCTTTGTTGGTTTGAGTTTCAATCTGGATTTTCGCTTTCGAAGATTTCCTCTGTGATCCTGAATGTTACGCACAAATCTGTCATGGGGGCGGGGATTTGCAAGGTTTGCACTCATTGGCTATTTTTGATTGGAAGCTCGATTTTTACCAGTGACTGCCAGTGATTTTAAAGATTGCTTATTTGTGAATAAAGAGTCTTTATTTTAACCCATTAGTAAAAAGAATAGTCATTTCCTGTCCTTTATAAATAAATTTGGAAGATCATCTCGCAACTCATTTATTTTACGTTAAGCTGTAATGACGACTTTGTAATACTGGATTCACTTGAAACAAGACGTTTGTTTAGCAACACATTTGTAAAACCCAAATCATTTGTTTTGCTGAGAAAAAAGAGATTCCCTTAATGGGATCTATACAAATTACTATGTAAAAAAAATTACAAATTTGCTAAGCATTCAGAACTGAACCGAAATCAGATCTTTGAGCAAAAGCAGGCAGATCAACTGTGGCGTCATTGTATCCTCATGGAATTCTTTATATGACACCATTTTCAGAATCATAGAATGGGCTTAATAGCTTTTTTAATAAATATTTGTTGTGTGTGGGTGTGTGAAGGGGGAGGGGGTATATAACTAGTCATCTAACTAATTACCATATTTTTCGCCATATAAGACACACTTTTTCTTCCCCAAAACTGAGGGGGAAAAGTTGGTGCGTCTTATACGGCGAATGCAGAGCGACGCGGGGCGGAGGGCGGTCACGGCCATGGGAGAGGCGTAAGAGAGGCCGTGGCTTCGGCCTAGCTCCTGTTATGGTAAAAATATACCTTCTCAATTAATAATAAACACTGGAGAACGTTTGAGAGAGAACACAGCAAATGCAGCTATTTATTGTAAAGATTTAGCAGTCTCAACGCATTTCCTACACACGTGTTATCTGCATTGGAAGAAGAACCTCCTCAAGGGGCGGCACTGAAGTACGATATGTGGTCTTAAAAGTTTCTCAAATTATATTTCTCTAAATGACCACTAGATGGTAGTATTATATAGGAAAATTCCCATCACACTCCTAAGCCGCGGCCATATTCGTACACCCGGCGGTGCGTGCGGACGTCATCGCCCATCTCTGCTCGTCGATCCTACCACAGCGCGTAGGACTCTGTGAAGGAGGACATTGTTATAAAATCATTTAAGAAGTGTGGCATTAGTAATGCCTTGGATGGAACAGAAGACAACATCTTATTTGGCACCAGTGAGGAAGAAAGTGATGACAATGACTGCGTGGATCTGTCCTTCCTCATTTCTGATAGCAATGACGAAGAGGAATTATTGGGGTTCGAATGAAAACTGTACGGCCTTTTTTGTTACTTTTACTGTTTACTGACTGTTCATGTTTCATGTTTGGCATATAATTGTTCTTAAACTGCTGTTAACTTTTACACAGTTGATATAAAATATTTTACCACAGTTTATTGGTTCAGAATCTTTTTTTTCTAGATCTTCCTCATTTAAAATTGGGTGCGTCTTATATACCGGTGCGTATATATATATTGGGTGCGTCTTATATACCGAAAAATATGGTACTTGACAAATAAAGTAATTAAAAGAGTAACTTGATTGCTTTTAAAAGGAGTAATCAGTAATTTAACTACATTTCTGAAGTAACTTGCCCAAAACACAACAAGGAAACATATAGCAGCCCTCGGTGTTATTTACTTACCTTTAAATCCTCAAAAAAACATTTCAATCGTAAGAGAAACCACTTTACAGTGCTTCAACATACAGAATCTTACGGATTAAAGCTGCACCCTCAAGCAATGTACCAATTAATATGCATGACTTTCAACCAATGGCACGATTCTTCACAAGGGACAGATTTTCAAGCAACACCGGGTGTTTGGTGTTTTCCATCTTGAAAAGTCTCCCTCAATTACTCTTATGATAATATAGGAGCGTTTAATGAATAAACGATCAGAGCTTTTTCTTGAAATGTGCAGAAATACCTCCGGTTCATTGAGCTGCCAATCAAAGCCGTACTAGCCAATGAGTGCTCTCCACTGTTATCCCCGCCCCCTTAGGAGATTTATGCCAGAATGACCAGAGTAACTTTAAGGATCACAAAGGAAAATTTCAAAAGCAAAATCGAAAATTCTGAGAGCGTAGTCAAAATGAAACAAAGAACGAAGTTTATTTGGAATCAAAATATTAGAGACAAGTATGTTATATTGATATTAATAATAACAATTTCCTGTTTAATACTGGGCTGCTTACTAAGCAATGTAATGTTTATAAAACTTTCTCATGAGCTGTTGAAATAACGAGGGTAAACGTTGAAATATTTCCCTCATGCTTTCTTACTGTTTTGTGATTTTATTGAAAATAATAGATATTTCTTTTTCTATTTGATTGTAGTGCCTTAAACTCCAGAAATAGTTTTTTTTAAACCAGTGGTATTCTCCCTTTTTCTTGAACTGACTCCAGCAGGCCACAGAGTGAGAAATTCCTCTTGTCTGTCACTAATCTTCTCTCTTTTCTATCCTTTCCCACATGCAGCCTGAGGAAATGTAAATTACGAGAGGGAGCTATGATTATTAAGGAAAGATATTTACTCTACTGCTCTCGAATAATTGGTAGCAGAGATGTTGTAGCGCTTAAATAAACCAAACTCGGCATGTTGTGCAAATCCAGTCTTGTCTGGTTCACTGCGATCGAATGTCACAATGTTGTTTGCAAATGAAATCCTAAGTCTGCATCTGAAGTTGTCTGTCTTTTGTGCACTGATTCTTTCTTTATTGTGCCAAAATAATTTCAGCATACCTCAAACGCTTTTTATAGATTAGCTTTGTATCTGTTTCGTTTCTAATGTGAGTTAATTCCAAATATACCTCTGTGTTTTAAAATCCACAAAACTGCAGATAATTAGTTTTTATTATTAATTATTCAATTATTCAAAGGTCTGTTTAAAGAAATTAGGTGAAAACTCTCTATTTTTCTAAACTTTACTTCATTTTCTTTAAACTGTGTGTGTTTAAATATTATATGAAGTCTGGCAACATGATATTAGAGTCTGTATACGCATATTATATTTATTATGAATGTGTGAAATGTGCATATATTGATATATGCAAATATTTATATGCAATAAATCCCATTTTAAAGTGCAGTAATCAGTGAATGCAGTCAATGTTGATAGTGTCCCCCGAATTCAGCTGCACATCGGTTTCATGACCACTTCTAAGCTGTGAACATGTTTGGTTTTACTGTAAATGTCCCAAAGAGACAAAAATAAAACAGAAAAGCTATGAATACAATGCCCACTAATTAGAGGAAACTGATTCATTGAAGTTTAATAACTAGGAATGATTATTAACGGTTAGCAATTCGGATTTGATTCTTATTTTCATGGTTTCGATTCGATATTGATTAGCTATAAATATTTAATTTAAAATGTTTAACTCTCCTGCTTAAGATTATTGATGAAATACACATCTCATTAATATTGTGGTGTCTATGTAAAACAACTTTTATTTTAACGAGAGGTGAATATTCATATCCTCTTACACACGCATTAAGAATCGATTTGGGGATTTCCCAAATTTATATATTTGCATTAAACTGAAGATCGATTAAAATCAATATTTTTTTACACAGCCCTATTAATAACTAGACAACATCAAATGAAATGCACAGAGTGGTGCAAATATATATAAATATATCTATACATATATCACTACCCTTTTGTGTTGTTTGTGACTGTTAATTAAACTGCTGTAAAAATCTATCAAATCCATTTTTTTCTCTCAATCGAGTTTTTTTTATTCCTGGATTTTTACCCTTTAATTAGCAAGATCTTACACGATGTCGCAGATTTTGGAGATAATGGCTTATTTTAAATATGGTCTGGATTTTAAACATTAGTAACAACATTGACGGTGGATTTTTAGTTTTTGTGTAGCACCAGATTTCCCCTCATTTATTGTTCAATTGTCTTCCGTTATAACGACCGTTTGTTTGCCAAATAATGAGACCAAATAATCCTGTATTCTTGATTGTTGGTGCTCGTTTTTTTTTGTTATTTTACTGTTTATCACCATTTAGATCCATTAATCCTTGGGTTTATTATATAAGTGATCTGTTCTTCATCAGATTACATAATTTATTATGAACCAAAATGCAACAACAGCTTAACAATGGTGAAGGAGTACAATCTGAAAAGTACAAGAGACAATGGTCACATTGACTGATTAGAGCTGAGGTAGATCTGAGCAAAAAAATTATAAATATTTAACTGATAGATATTTTACAGCAGTTCTTCATTGGCTGTTGACATGAAAGCATTGTGAATTTGAACAATGGACAAGAGTTGATCCCTTTAAAAGTCGTTAGTTCCAACGGCAAACTACAGTCTCCAGAGGTACTAGCTCTCCATGAAACTTGACCGATGCTTCAAAACAAACCAAAAGCAGCTTAAAAAAAACAGACAATGTTAATATTAACCCTCAGAAACCCATTATTAACATTGAGCTGGACACAAACTGGTCGCATAATACTTCAGCAGATTCTCTAATATAGCATTCAGTAAGTGTACCAACTTCAGGACATTGTGCTCTTCCAAAAACAAATTATTTGATGTCAAAATGTTTTGATTGCTATCACAAGGTAGAAACGGTTAAATATTTACCATTGACTTATAAAGGCCATTGAAAATAAATGGGAAAGGGCAACGAAAATATCTTCAGCTTCCTAGCAACCAAACTGTTTACCCTAGCAACCAAAATTTATGAAATCTATTTCAGCTTTGGTATTTAATGGAGAGATGGGGGTTGGTTTATATAACTTGTATTGACAAAAGGAACACTGACCCCTTCATAGCAACCAGATTGTTTACTATAGCAACCAATTTGGATTATCTCGTTCTCAAAAAACTGTAGAGATGTGGGCGTTGGTTTCTTGTTACTTTTAAAAACTTTTATTCGGCACCACTACAAGCCAACAACAAAGTTTGTGTGCTTCTAGTTTTGACGTTCATATTTTATCTAATCTTTCTTGATGTTTTTGGCATTTAAATGGAACATTTTAAGCTTAATTATAGACAATCTTCGAAGTGTACAAAACTAAACATAATTTCACGTTGATTTTAAAAAGCTTGGGGGAATCTGTGCTCTGGACAAACAATGTATTCCTCGTATTGTTTTCAGTTTGTTATGTAATCATTTGTTTACCGTGGCTTCACTCTGTGTAATCCCAAAAGCTTGCTGTTGTGCTGTGATTTGTGCAGATGATTTGTTTGTAATAAAACACTTCGCTTCGACGTTTTATGGGTCATTTATTGCTCTGGTTATGTTTCTTTGGCGGGGCGTTCTGTTGTGTTGTACAAACGTCTATGTTTTTCAGAGATCTGAGATTAAACGGTTGGATGGAGAGGTTTTCCGAGAACACTACATGTACCCAGGACACCGAAAAACCAGCATCATAATCACCAACAGGTACCGTGTGACCCAGGGACTGAAAAAGGAAGCGTTACGTGGATTTCAATCTGTTCTTGCTGTTGTGCAGGAGAGTGATGTGTGTGAAGGAGATCGATGTGATTGGACATTTCAATAAAGAGTGGGATTGCCACTTTGAGAATTTCCAAAGGCCTCCATCCACTGAGGCAGGAGATCTGAAGATTTATTACCGGGTACATCAGTGCTACTACTATCATCACTTTAAAAGCATTGTGTCATTCAGTCAGAATGTTTAATAAATAACGTTTTATGACTATAATGTGGATTTCGGTTCAGGAACAGAACAAACTGAACCTAATCAGGAAGGATGGGCAAGTGCTCGTCAGAGTGATCCACATGAAAAATTCTGCGGTGGCTGAGGTAAACACTCTGTTCTTACGATCGTTTCATTTTGTAAAAAAAAAAGCACCTGGAATAAAGTGAAAATAGTGCACGTCTAGTGTTTCGCACTCTAGCTTTTTATCAACACAATAGTGCAGAAAATATTTGTGAGTAAAGCACCGTTTCAACGAGTCCAAGAGAACAAAATCGTCAGTGTCTAAAAAAAATGGCGCCAAAAGAAAAATGGAAGTTGCCTGTTTCGTAAACTTTCGTCACGTAGATGAAACGCAATATACGCAGTCATGTGATCTTGCTTTTGGAGGCGGGAGACGGCTCTTTGGGAACGCAGCCGGTCGAGACACTTCTGGATGCTGATGATCCCGATGCCAGAACCACATTGATGAAAATGCTCCATTGGTTCATCTGTTAACACTCAAAACTCTCTCACAACATCTGTTTTGAATTATGTAGTGATGGCGCAACCCAGCCATTGTTTAATTTTGATTTTAAATATAGAGTGTAGGTTTCAAAAAGGTTATTAGTTTTGATATTTTCTGTTTGAAACGAACATTTTAATAGTTGCGACAGATCAGTTGCAATGTACTTAAAATGTGAGAAAACGTGGGCTTGTCTTTCAGTTGCATTTTTTTCCATAATTTTTCACTTTGTTTTGACTTTTGAACCCAGTTACTCACCTGTTGGTTAGTGATTTGCATATTCATGATCTAAGTTAGATTTTAGCAACATTGATAGATGCTGTATTGGCGTTTGGGGGAAACGTTATACAACCGTACCTGTATGAACCAGTATCTGATCCCGAATCAGTGGTATACCAACTGTATTTATTGGCATTTATGTGTTGCTAGCTCCGTCTTTCCCTCTGACTCTCACACATTTGTTACCATGTATCACAAAAGAAGGCGTTGCTAATATAGCACATCACTCCGGCGGAGGGAAATCTGGACGTAACCATTTGATTCGTGTGACTTTGTCAGTTACATAAATAAAAGTGTTTTTTTTTTATTTGTTCTGGGACGTCAATGTTTTTTTGTTTTTTTTTTTAATAAAAGGCTCGACATGGCATGAGCTCTTTAAATGTTTTTATATCGTGGACATCATATCATGAGGAGAGTGCATTGTTACACCCCTAATAGATTCTGACTGAAACAAACTTTCCTAAAAAAAATCATATTGACGCTTTAATTGAAGTAACAATGAAATAAAGCTGCAATGCTTATATAAAATCTTTTATAGAATCATGGCGCAGTATTGCATGAAAAAGGATTAAATTTGTGAAGGAACCACACAATAAAAAGCTGAGCTGAGACTCAAAAACCCACAGAGTTGTCACACAGGCACTTGGTGAGCTTTGCTTAATGTGGTTAAATTGGATCCCCAGAGTGGACCTTTCATTTAGAGCCCCCTGGATTACACACTTAAAAGTGCACCTCCCTCTCTTTCTGTGTTTTTTCCTTGTGGTGCACCTCTGGCCTTTTTTCAATGTTCATTTCTTACTTCACAGAAGTTGCGAGGAGGAATCGACAATGCCCAGTTTGCGCGCAGACAGTATAAGATGGCGAGGCAGAAATCCCAGCGCTTCATCAGAATGGACAACAGTTGAATGACTGTCTTTTAACGAAGATATGTATTTCGCAGTGTTTTGCTCTAAGCTCTCTGGAGTTGTGGATGTACCTGAAGCCCCAGTCGATTGAAGCACTTTGCCTTTTGCTGCCATTGTTTTATGAGGGTAATAGTCTAGATTTAAGTTGCTTTTTAAATACTAAAAACCGTCCATGGCCTTTATTCTATTATAAGATGACACCAAACACCTGGCAACCCATCTTATTTACCATTAGAAATCCTCCTTTTTTTAAAACATTGCTTTTCTTTGTTGCTCAAATGAGAAGAGATTTCCTGGTTACGTGTTAGAAATTTGTTTTGTGGACCTATGTCTATATTATTGTTTTATGCTCATCTATAATCAAAAAGAAGAGCAGTTGACCTCGGATTTCTATTGCTTTTCAATGAAAATTTTGTTACGATAGTTATTTTACACCTGTAATATCTTTGGTGGGGTTGGTGTGGTGGTGATTGTGAGCTGAAGATGCTGTCATTTTTTCAGCAGACCCAATCGAAACTCTAGCTGAAGAATTTTGAGGCTCATCTCAGTGCATCCGTAGTAAACATCAAGAAGAAAAGCAGCCATAAAGGAAGCGCTCTCAATCAAGTGGTTTATGAGGCAGCCTAAGGTGGTGTAGTTGCAGCACATATATTCAGTGGCCACTGTGTTCAAGAAGTATGCAGTTTGGGATTTGGCCTTTCACAAATCATCTCCCATGAGCGCCACTCATAGTTTACTGTCTGTCATAAAACTCTGAATAAATTTGTCAAATAAATGACCTAAAACCTGTCCTTGGCATGGGTAAAACCTCAAGGGCAGGTTTGTTTCTATAGCAATCATCATAAATTATATTGAGCTGGACAAGTTTATGTTTTTTGTTAACTCGTGAAAAAAGATTTAATTAAAAGGAACTGGTCAAAAAATGTGCATCCAAATATTTTTGTTTATTTCTTTATAGAACTTACGCTTGAAGCACGTCAAGTTATGAATCTGTTTTGTGTTGGTTTACATGTCTCATGTGTTACGGAATGCTTATGGCTCCTATATTAAAGGAACTATACCCTTTCTTTTCTCCATATCTTCCTGAGAAAACACATAGTTTATAAGAACAGTTCAACTATCTATTCCCCGGATATTAATCATAGCTGAGCATGAAACTTTTCATATCTTTAGTCTAGTAGCAGTTCATTATAGACGAACTTAGATAAGAAGCTGATTGCAGGTGGTCTCTTGGACACAGAAGCACGTGTCACCAAATTGATGTTTTTAGAATTGCATCATATATATTTTTACATAAAGGAAATCAGCCTATAAATTATAACCCTTTAATCGAAAGTGTGGGATTTCAGCTGCATCTGCACAGAGACGACCCAAGAAGAGACTGGAGCTCACTGGATTGCTGCAGTTTGCCTGAACCCTGCTTTTTGAAGTTGAAACTATGAAATGGGCTTAACTCGTACCCCTCACGTTTGCTCAGCAGGCAACTACAAGTTAAAAGTGTGAATGTCCATGTAGCAAGGGGGCATTGTGCTGTATTCTATCATTTCACAGATGAGCAGAGCGTGTCACTGCGCCTGACGATGGATCTTCTCCATGTTGCTAAGTAACTGGACTTCCACTTTGTGGATGCAAGTGATCTTTATCGGCCTGATGTGGGCAGGAAACGAGATGTTGGTTATCCCATGCCCTCTGCATGTCCTCCTGTTTCCTTTGCATCAGTATAGCCGGCATACACCCACATGTCAATGCCACCGAGAAGACTGCTGGATCTCTTTTAGTGCAGGCCATAAACTCCGCATGACGGTGCAGTTTGCCACACATTCAACAAAAAAAGGTCAAGAAGAAGTTGTCGCTCAGTGATCTGTGGATTTATGAGAGCTGGTAGAGGCTCCACCCGATGCCTCTCAGTTTAACTAGGAATCTGTGACTGCAGGTATTTGGGGTCTTTACACATCATTTCACATTTATACAGGCAGTGGATCTTTAATCTTAAGTACAAGAGCGCTAATGTGACCTTACACACCAGCTGGAAAAAACAGCTGTGATCGTCTTGTTTGGTTTGGTCTTAAGCTGATAAAGAAAGTGAAAGATGTTACGGTAAGCGTTTGACGATAGACTTTTAAGGCCTCTACACACGGATACGAATTAGGTTTTGCACGAATCTTCATATGGCTTCTCAGCAGGGTGCTTTTCGTCTGTGTCGAGGAAATTTTGAAATGTGCCATCAAGCACATTGTCCTACTCATGTCATCGAAAGAGCCAGCTTTCTTTGGTCATTCTCCTTGTGAAAAATGAGCGAAACTATTTGTCGTTGACACCACTCGTTGGGTCAAATGTGAGATGTCTCGTTGGTGCCCATGATTATCAACTGGTGATAAGGGTGAGTTATTGCACAAAACCGGTCACTTTGGTTTGATCACAAAGAGTTTTATGGCAATTGCCATTCACCACAGTGCCATCTAGTGTTCAGGAGAGAGTCTGTGCACTCATTTTTAAGAAAATTAACGCACACAGCTGACGATGCAGCAGATGCATTGGTCTGTAAAGGACTCAAGTTGTGCAATGTGCTAAATTAAGTTTTCCATTAAATATGAGAAGAAAGATATTAACCAGCCTGGTTTCCCAAATGCTGCTTCATTGATGACCAGCCAAAATCCTTTACTTTCGGAATCTTCCACAGGAGGACCCCATGCTTTTTTTTTTGGAGAGCTTACTTTTATTAGCTCATCAGGCTTGCCAAATGTTTTTGCATAGTAAGGTTGTTTTCTGTCCTAGTGGATTTGTGGGATTTTATATCGAAGGGTTGGACATCTTTTGGGTGAGCCGCCATTTTGCTTTGATCCCAACTATACCTCCCTTTACTAAAAGAATACAAACTTATGTTACTTATGCAGATGAATTGCCAAGAATTGTGTCACTTATCAACCATGCTATTTGTTTGTTTCGAAGGGAAGATGATACAACTATCAGTCAAACTGGTTTTGACTTTTGAACATACACTCACTGGCCACTTCATTAGGTACACCTTGCTACTACCCCCTTTTGCCCTAAACTGCCTTAATCCTTTGTGGTTTGGATACAACAAGGTACTGGAAACATTTCTCTGAGAGTTTGGTCCATATTGACGTGATGGTAACAGTGCTGCAGATTTGTCATTTCACTACATCCTGAAGGTGCTCTACTGGATAGAGATCTGGTGACTGAGGAGGCCATTTATGTAAGAAACCAGTCTGAGATGATTCGCCATTCAGAACATGCGACATGGGTACACTGTGGTCAGTAACAGTACTCGGGGAGGGTGACACAATTCTCAATGGACACAAATGGGCGTAAAGAGTGCCACGTTAATATCCCACACACCATTACACCACCATCTCCAGCTTGAACCATTGGTACAAAGCATGATGGATCCATAGTTTCATGTTGTTGATACCAAATTCGCACCCTACCATTCGAATGTTGCAGCAGAAATTGACCCTTCCAATCTCCGATCTTCTATTGTCCAATTTTGGAGAGCCTGTGCGGATTGTAGCCTCAGTTTCTTGATGTCAGCTGACAGGAGTCGCATCAGTGTTTTCGTCCACTGCTGTTTCATGTGTTGTGTGTTCAGAGATGCTGTGACTGCTACCTTTCTATCAGCTCGAACCAGTCTGACCATTCTCTTTGGCATTTGCACCCACATAACTCCTGTTCACTGGATATTTTCTCTTCTCTGTAATCCCTAGAGATTAAAGTATTTGCTGATTTAGATTTTTTTTACCACAAAGACATGATCAGTTCATTTCAACAATGCAAGGCAGAATACCAACACAAATCAATAAATAGAATGAGGGCAGCTGCTGGCCAACCGAGTACTATTGCTACGTCTTGAAATGTACTATATGGTGTCCCCCAAAAATGTGCCCAACACACAATTTCACGTTTACTCCAAGAAAGCCATGATCAAGGAGGAATAACTCAAAAAATGCTAAAGTTCAAATTTCTTACATTTTGAATTCTGACAGTCAATAATACTATAATGGTGTAGAAAATGAGAAATGGAACTTCATAGAGTACATAACAAACTTTTTGTGTACCCAACACTATATGTGTTTACCCCCTGCAAAATAATCAAAATTTAGGATGGAAAAATTAAAAGCGTAAAATATTCCCATAATTTTGTAAAATCAGTAATACTTGCTATAATGATGTTTTTGAACGCATCCATAAGAGCAAACGGAACCTCAAAGCACAATTTACAGGTCATCTACACAGGTTCTAATCTAATCATCCATAATTGAAACCATAAATAAATATTTCTTGTTAATTAACGGATATGAACAAACTAAGTACAAATCAATGTGTACATTGTAATTATTTTAATAAACGTATGAGAGCTTTTATAAGAGCGCATACACAGTTCAAACAATAAACCTGGCGTAAACAAGAAACCGCTCAGATCTCCTTCCTACAACAAAATGACATGTACCAACATTTGGCTACGTGCGTTAGCGTTATTAATGTCACGTTAACTGTGAGTTTTTCAAACAAACACTTTTCCTTTTCAAGTCTTTTCAAACACTTGAAACCCACGTAACTGCTCTCTCTGACACCTTTCATAATAATCGGTTATTGCCATGATAATTATTTTTTCATTGTGCACAAATATAACATGGATAAAAAAAAGCTTTGATAGTAAATCAAAGAGATGTGCTTTTTTGTTGTTTATATTTGTTGTTTTTATGTTGTTTGTGTATTGAAAAGTAGCAGCTAAAAAATCACCAAAATAAATAATAAATTACAAATAAACTAAACATAATTCAGATTTAATTAAGATAAAACCTTAAAATATACCCAGAATTTGCATCAGAATATTTGATTGCTGAATCCACAAATGTTCCACTGCTAAGAACGATATCATTAGGGCACTATAAAACCAAATTGCATTTTTTTTTCCAATTTGCATTTTTTTTCTGTTTAATTTTTTTTTTCGTTATAATTTTTGGGATTCGCATTTTTTTTTTTTTTACCGTTAACTACTGTACCCGTTATATGTTGGGACGGTTTGGACGTACAGTGAGATACGAATGCTTCGAGTTACGAAATGTTTGAGATACGGAAGGTCTTGCGGGAAAGTTTTTGCTTCGAGATGTGAAGAAAAATTCGAGATAAGAACAACCAAAAGCAGTTCTGCTCTGTCATTGGCTAGTTTAGTCTGACGTCGCGCTGCGCTTCTGGGTCCTGGCGCTCCTATCTCCCAGTGCAAAAAGGGTCTGATAAGCCTTAAAACACTTTAAATCGGTTTTAAATCGCGCAAACCATTATGTATAGATTACCATTATTATGCTATGGTAAAAGAAATAACGTGGAGAAACCCAGTGACGTGTTCTTAGTAGCGTCTCTCCATCTGTCTGCACTTGTGCTTGAAACCGTGTTGGTGTCAGTAATTCGTAAAATATCTTGAGAAAGAACTTTCATACGTAGTGCCATAGTGTTTTCTGCAATTTTGTTCCACCTCCTCCGACACGTCGCTTCACTCAAGGTAAGGTTTCAAAATTTGTGTTCTTATTACGTATTTTGCTTCTGTTTTATTATCATTTATTACATTAATAATGTGTAGATTTAAGGATTGAAGAAACGTTACTTGATTTTTCTCTGGTTTTTCATTTTTTTATCAACTTATTCTGTTGTTTCTGAGAGCCGTTGCACGGATTAGGAGTTTTACATGTTTTACTTGTAACTTGTTTCGAAATGTTCGAGATACGAGCGTCACCCTGTAACGCATTCATTTCGTATTTCGGGGTACCACTGCACATTTATTCTGATCAGTTTTATATAGAACTAATAATCGTGTAAATGCAAGTCAATGGTATGTGGCTTGTAAATCTTTTGTTATATGTTGGGGCGTATTTTATTTTCCGACCACCGAGTCAAGCGCCTTCTTCTTGTCCACTTAATGTTAACTCTAGCATCTAGTTGAACTGATCTTTCTGTGACTTTCCCTCTTAACTGAGCCTCTTTACATCTGATTTGATTGAATTAGCTATGACTAAGTTAACTGTAACAAGCAGCAGAGATTATTTCACTGTTTTCAGAGGTTGTGCCAGTGCTGGTGCCCCGTGCATGCGTTCGGCGGTGACCAGCAGCGCGTCTGGCGCTCAATAGCGCTGTCTGTGGACAGAAGGGCCACACCCGCTCCCGTGAAACACCAACCGATCTGTCACACGCTCGCAAGTGCTATCCGCTCCAAAAAACGATGAGAAGCGATCCATACCTTTTCTACAAACCGACCCTGTTGCAAAAGTAAGCGAAACCCGGCAGAAAAATATGGATTCCCCGCCAGAGCCTGTCACTGTGCCGCGCGAGAGCTCTTCCGAAGCGGTTGCTTCAACGGAGGAGAGCCCGGCGAAACCGGACTGCAAACCCGAAACCGACAAACCAGCGCCAGTCCGTCGACAGAGCTGCTCCAGTACCAACAAAGGTAAGCTTTAAGAACCCAAACAGTCCATGGGTCTTTTTTCTGTGACCCAAGTTCTCGGATAGCCTCTCGGTTTGAGCTTGATCTTGAAACTTCAGTCCAGGCATGTGCTCTGTTCGTGTCTCGGTGTCACTTAAGTTACAGTGGATTAAACTGGTTAAACGCCTTGTTGTTTTACACATATTGGGAGGCCTGGTTTGTTAGCTTGCACGTTCGTTAACTAAGCCTTAATTAATTCGTAACAAGATTCTAAACATCATGTTCACTTTACCTGTCACCATTGCACGCCGTTTGCTCGTAATGAGCCTGGTGCCGTTTTTAACGGTTTTCTCCCCGAACGTTACACCGGATATCAATGTGTCGTTAACGGAAACTTTAATTAAATATATTTTTGTACTATTGTAGGAACACGCTTTTGACTCCATAGTACAGACAAGACGCATTTGCCATGCAAATAATAATTTGATATTGTGCAAATGTGTGAGACACGCCCCTTTTTTGAATGTTCGCGATTTAAGAAAATAAATGTCGGTTAATGTGTCAATGAGAAGAGTTGACACGGTTTAGTCCGAGCAGATTTCAGCTCGTCATGTCAATGGCTGTGTTTACAAACCTATCTGGGCTGCTTGAGGCTCGGACGGTGCGCAGCCGCTGTGCAGCCTTCGCTTGTTGACTAAAGAGGCAGCGTGGAGTGTATGGAGACGCCGCCCGTGTGTCTGGCAGACGTTGAGCGGTGCTTGCGTGTGTGGAGCGCTGTTATGTAACAGGTTAAGTCATAGACTCGCATGCGGAGAAGGTGCACCGAGGGATAGTTTCATATAGTCTATGTTTAACCAAATGATGAGTTTTGTTTGACTATTTGATTTGTGGTGTACTGTAAATAGTTACTTTCCCACAACGTGGTTGCCGCGTTTTCTGTTCCCTCGCGGTCAAACGAACTCGTCGCCCGGTTATGTAAGCAGAGGACGGAGGAGGCAGGTACGAAAACGGATCGGGCGGCTCAAGGAGTTTCTGTCGGGCGAGCAATAGTCACACTCCTAACCCGATGACCCATTTTCTCAAATCTTGCTCAACATAACTTTCAATGTTTTTGACCAACTTATCTCAAATAGTATCAAGTTCACTGCGCCAAAAAGAAAGGCGCGTTGGCTCAACACGAACCCATCGCCATTAAACTTTTTCAAGTGCTGCCAACTTCCAATGACCAGCAGTGCTGGGCACCAGGGGCGTTGCTAAACCTGGCAAAATGGGTGCCCTAAGCAGAAATGTATTATGGTGCCCCCCAAATGTGCCCAGTTTTACTAAATGCATTTTGTCCCCCTAAAAAAAAAACAATTTCAGGATGGGAAAACTCAGAAATGCTACAGTAACATTTTCTTAAATTATTAATTATGTCAATAATACTTATTATGATGATGTAGAGGGTTTTGAAGGCACACATTAGAGAAAAGAAGTGGAACCTAAAAATGTATCCAAAGCACACTATTTGTGAGTACTCAACACTACATTCATTTTTCTACAAAAAAAAAAAGCCAAGTTCAAGATGGAATGACTCAAAAATGCTACTGTAACATGTTTCTGTTATTTGTATTCTGACAGCCTGTAAACAGTAAGTATTTACTAACGCATCCATAAGAAAAAACAAGAAACGGAACGCACATTAAACAGATCATCTACACATGTAAATGTACTGGGGTTAATAGATTCATCACACAGAACCACAATTAAATATCTCACGTTTATTAACAGATATAGACAGACTGAGTACAAAACATGTGTTGTATAAAACAGGGTGCAACATGGCGGCCATTTTGTCTGTAATATTTGTTTCCACTAGAAGTTGAGCTTGAGTTTATGTTTTATGTAATTCGTCCAATAAAAGTAATTATGATTATTAGTTTTAACATTTTTATTTACTCAAATATTTACTTGTACAACTGTACATTTTTATATCTCAGAAATAGGGGTGTAACGGTTCACGGTATGTATTGAACCGTTTCGGTACGGCCTGTTCGGTTCGGGACACTTGCGTACCGTTTCGGTATTCGGTATTTTTATTAAATGATATGAATGTATTATCAGCGCGATATTAAGCGCAGCGGAAAAATGTTCCTAGGCGAGTTTCCGCACAGACGCTATTGACTGACGAGCACGAGCGCGAGTAGGAAAATGGAATCATATCAAAAGCGAAAGAGAAGCCAGAGCTTGAAGACCCTCTCATCTCACTACGGTCTCGTGTTTGAGAACACTTTCACTTCTCTGTTAAAAGACATAACGGGGATAGACGAGTGGATAAATTTAAAGTTGTATGCCGACATTGTTCCACGGAGATCGGGCAGGCAACACATCTAACATTTTCTACAGCTGGAGATATTGTCACTGCAACCAGATCTGTGCTCTCTTCAGAAAATGTGGATAGGTAATCTATCCTAACTAGTTGCAGTATTTCATTTTTTATTTAATAATAAAGAGTGCAATTTATTTAAAATATCACCCAAATGTGTCACTTTTATTTATTTTATGCAAGAATTCTACTGTGTATTGGCAGCTTTTCAAAATAAAGATTATGTAAGTTCTTATTGTTTTGTACCGAACCGAATGAACCGAACCGAACTCTCCAAGACACTGTACCGAACCGAATACGATTTTAGCGTACCGTTACACCCCTACTTAGAAAGCAAAGTAATTATACCATTAAAACAATTTTCCCTGGCACGGATGATTGAGCTCTCAAGGTTTCAGGTTTGTAGGTGATTTAAAAAGTAATGAACAATCTCAGGATATGTTAGAGGTGCTAGTGCCTTTGGGTCTCTCGTCCATTCGTGATTTTTACCTTTCTTTCAATTTAGCTAAATAATGCAGCTTCTCATGATTACTGGAAAGGTGTTCTGTAATATTTACCTTTGTCAATTGATTAAGAATGAGTAACTCTGTTTAACGAGTAACCATGGCAACAGTGGTATCACCCTACAAGTATGGCATGTTTCTATATGCCTCCTGTTCTATATGTTTACACGATGAAAGAGAGCATTGTGAAATATTCACTTTCTTAACAGCACACGCACTGTTAAAAGCTTGAAATGAAATGTGTAAACTTGCCATGAATCAGAAACAAAGTATGAATATTAAACAATAAGCCAGACGTGAATCACGCAGATCCCTTTTAAGTTTTATCCTACGTTGAGAGAATTTTCTACCCTACCGTGTATTTCTAAATGTTAATACAAACCCTACACTTAATATTAATTAATAAATCGACTGTTTTCTTCATCAACCCTGACCATAGGTATTTGCGTGCAACCGGTCTGCAGTGTCATCGGGACTTTTGGCAAAATAACAGCATTTCAATACAGTGGTACCCCGAGATATGAAATTAATCCGTTCCAGGGTGACGCTCATATCTCAAACATTTTATATCTCGAATAAGTTTCCGTTTCTCGAAAATGCTTAATCCGTGCAACGGCTCTCAGAAACAACAGTATAAGTTGATAACAAACTTGCAAACCAGAGAAAAATCAAGTAACGTTTCTTCAATCCTTAAATCTACACATTGTTAATTTAATAAATGATAATAAAACAGAATAAAACACATGCAAAATACGTATTTTGTACACAAATGTGAAACCTTACCTTTAGAGTGAGGCGATGTGAAGCAGAGGAGGTGGAACGGATGGCAGAAAACATTACGGCACCACGTATGAAAGTTAACTTTCTCAAGATATTTCACGATTTGCTAACACCAGCACGGTTTCAAGCACAAGCGCAGACAGTACCGAGCGTGTGAGAAGGGATGGGGAGGTCGCTTCTGAGATCGTGTCACAGGGTTTCTCTAATGTGCGCCACGTTATAAACATTATTTCTTTTACGACACCTTGACTCCATACTATAACATTTGTTATAGTACATTATTGGTAATCTATACACAATGTTTCGCTCGATTTACAACTGATTTAAAGTGTTTTAAAGCGTATCAGCCCCTTTAGCACTGTCTGCAAGGCGAGAATGGAGCGCCAGGACCCGGAAGTGCAGCACGACATCAGACTTAATAAGCGGATAATAGAGCAGAACTGTTGGTGTTTCATCGTATCTCGAATTTTTATTTGTATCTCGAAGCAAAAAATTTCCAGCGAGACCTTTCGCGTCTCGAAAATTTCGTAACTCGAAGCATCCGTGTATCTCGGGGTACCAATGTGTTATTAAAATGCTATTAGTAATACTATTATTATCAAAGTTATAGTTTATTTTTACCCGTTTCATTATTTTAAATAGTGAAAAAAATCGATTTAATATTTTTTTGTGAATAATTTGGGGATTTCTTGCTATATCTATTTCCCCAATTCCTAAACCAATGTAATCTAAACAGCCATGTTAACATCACGACTCGTTTGCCGAAGGATTTTCATACAAATGATGCGTGCATGTGTGTCTGAGTGTGTAAGGTCTGGTTGACCTATTCTTTTATGGTTTCTTCTTCAAGCTCAGTAGCCAAGATTTATCCTCTCATTAGTGTCTCTAAAAGCCACATGTTTTTCAGAGTGTAGGGACTACCGAGCTGGTTATGTAACTCTGCATTCAAACTCTTCACCCCACTGGAGCTGGAGGGCCTCAGGCTGGATTGAGTGGCTACACAGCACTTCGTCAAAATTTGTGCAAGGCCAACACTGAGCATCTCATTGCTACTTGAGGCACATACACAGTGGAGTGCAAGATTTTTCCTGTCTGCTCAAATGCAAAACCCAAGGAAAGGTATTGTCCGTTTGACAAAAACGGCCATTGCTATTAATGTTAACATCGCTTCAGATGTTCAAATAACAGTTATCCCTAATCAGTGTCAACAACTTATATATTGACCACTTAAGTGTGAAGGTGCAAGTGCCCAAAAATGATTACATTCACCAAGGTTTTCTGTGTTCATCACCGATAGTCTGCAGTGGCCTCCAATGAGAGATGTCGATGGATCACTCACGCTCTTTTTCACCAACTTACCCATCATGCGGTTCGGTATAAAGCCGAGTGGCGTGGCTTCCCTAATATTTCTCAATGTTAGAGTATGTCATATTATTGTTATAGTGTTATACACTCATATTTTACAAATTAAAGGGGCCAAATTATGCGAAATCAACTTTTCTGACATTCCGAGCATCTTTTAGTGTCGTTTCCTCATCAAAAACACACCTCAAGTTTTATTCAGAATGTTTCATGCATGTTTGTGTAATTTTGTATTCCTTTTGTGAGCTGAAAACAACTCGATGTTCCTTGCAACGCCCATAGTTCTTACCTCCGCCCACTGACCAATCACAATCAGATTAATTGCTAGTGCAGCTCATCTCTATGCAGATCAGGTGCGATGCCTGACCCAGAAGTGAGAACAGCAGACCCGCTCTGAAGAACAATGCAGAGAAAGTGTTTTCTTATTATTATTATTATTATTATTATTATTATTATAATGTAATAGGCATTAGGGTTAGGCAATGTCAAGCAATTTGGGCATCGTCTCAATCAACAACTTAGATTTGAGCATTGCTGCCTGATAAATGGAGACGCAGCACTATTAGCGGTCATGCTAACCAACCCAGTTTTGCACAAAACGCCTGAAATCTGTGAATATTGTCATCAAAAACCATTAGAAAGAATAAACACATTCCCGGTTTCAACCCCCTACAATATTTGCATGAAATAGATCCAAACTTTGTTAGTTAACTTTTTCTCTCGCAAACAGCATGAGAGTGCTTAAGCATACACAGGCACTGAACTGCGTGAAGCGTGACGTTATTTCTACACGTTTACGGTGGATTCATTAGTCATGCCGTTATAATTGACTTACGACTAGGGTTCAAAATTTAGAAAAAAATTTAAAAGGGTAAACTTTCCATGGGAATTAACAAAAATATATGAGAATTAATGGAAATATATGGGAATTAACGGGAGTATATGGGAATTAATGAGAATATACAGAACTTAATGGGAATAAACTGTGAGTTGATTGAATTAAAGGTTGGCAAAAACAGGGTACTTAACAGTAATTGAAAAAAATAAATTCATAATGCATCAATTTTGGTTGAAACTATGGGGATGCAGTGGGTGATGATCTATAAATCAGAATTAGGGAGTTTTTACTCTAAGTGATCAATTTTGTATCTTTTTTTCTTGTAAGTGCGTCTGCAAGCACAGACCACATGAAATCAAGTCATTTATGTGGAAGTACTTTTGAGTTTATGTTACAAACTGGAGAAGCGATGCAAGAGATACTATTAAAGCCACACCTCCACCTGCTCTGTGCATTTTTTTTTCATGTGGTGAGAATTTCTGCATGCGGAATAATAACAAAATCCATTGGGGAGGTCATTTAAATTACATAAATCAGTCTTTTCATATAAAATGTACCGTATTTTTCGGCTCATAAGACGCACCGGCACATAAGACGCACCCAATTTTTAAAGAGGAAAATCCAGAAAAAAAAGATTCTGAACCAAATACTGTTGTAAAATATTTTATATCAACTGTGTAAAAGTTAACAGCCAAACATGTAACATGAACAGACAGTAAACAGTAAAAGTAACAAAAAAAAAGGCTGTAATGTTTTTCTTTGCCCCCACTCATCACTCTAAAGTCCACCATTCGTTATCACCATCACTGTTCCAGTGCAACATTGTCACTACATTACTAATAATAGCCAGTAACATTGTCACTACATTACTAATAATAGCTAGTAACATTGTCACTACATTACTAATAGTACCCAGTAACATTGTCACTACATTACTAATAATAGCCAGTAACATTGTCACTACATTACTAATAATAGCTAGTAACATTGTCACTACATTACTAATAATAGCCAGTAGTATTGTCACTACATTACTAATAATAGCTAGTAACATTGTCACTACATTACTAATAATAGCCAGTAACATTGTCACTACATTACTAATAATAGCCAGTAACATTCTCACTACATTACTAATAATAGCCAGTAACATTGTCACTACATTACTAATAATAGCTAGTAACATTGTCACTACATTACTAATAATAGCTAGTAACATTATCACTACATTACTAATAATAGCCAGTAACATTGTCACTACATTACTAATAATAGCCAGTAACATTGTCACTTCATTACTAATAATAGCCAGTAACATTGTCACTTCATTACTAATAATAGCCAGTAACATTGTCACTACATTACTAATAATAGCCAGTAACAGTGTCACTACATTACTAATAATAGCCAGTAACATTGTCACTACATTACTAATAATAGCTAGTAACATTGCCCCCACATTAGTAATACAGTGGTTCTCAAACTTTTTTAGTCGGGCCCCCTTTAAACAAACACTCCCTAATAGCAGAGCACGTTACTTACGTTTGTTATCTCGTATGTACATGTGTGAGATGTACCATTGAGAGATGATTTGAGTTTGAGTTTATTAAAGAAGAGTTTCAGTCATTGAGAGCGTTTTGTTTACCTCAACAAAGAGAGAGAGAGAGAGAGAGAGAGAGAGAGAGAGAGAGAGAGAGAGAGAGAGCGCGCTGGAAACAAGCGTATGCTTTTTGTTCTAATATAAATCCTTTTGAAATAACTCCATTAATAAAGGATCAAACTGTCCAAGATTGTGAAACTGTCCAAGTGAATGCTTAGTGGAAATAAAACCCTCACAGACTGAAGACGATGCTTATCGATCATCATCTTATCGTCAGGCTCAAAAAACATAGCAGACAAACTATGAGCTGTGCCCATTTCACAACATGAAATGTATTTTTGCGTGAGAAAACGGGTTTGTAGCGTGAGAGATCACTCAAGTGCAAGAGACTTACGTTGTGAGACACAGCGGCTGATCTCTGTAGTTTCGCTCGTGACGTAAGTATGGATGCGGATGCCAAAGGCATTGTGGGAAATGTAGTTTTTTCCCCCCGTTTTCGTTACGTCCGCGCAATGGCAGAGATGGGCGATGACGTCAGCGCGCAGCGCTTGGTAAACAAATATGGCCGCGGCTTCGGCCTAGCTCCGGAGCTCTTACACCTCACATACGGCCGTTACCGGACTTCGCGGCAGTTTGCATTCGCTTCATAAGACGCACCAACTTTTCCCCCTCAGTTTTGGGGAAGAAAAAGTGCGTCTTATGAGCCCGAAAAATA
>SRMA01027266.1:104830-149313 GCA_007224835.1 Danionella cerebrum | reverse complement strand
GAGAGAGAGCGAGAGTCACAGAGGGAGATTGAGAGAGAGCGAGAGAGACAGAGGGAGATTGAGAGAGAGAGACACAGAGGGAGATTGAGAGAGAGAGACACAGAGGGAGATTGAGAGAGAGAGAGCGAGCGACACAGAGGGAGATTGAGAGAGAGAGTGTGAGAGAGAGTGAGAGAGATTGATAGAGTGAGAGAGAGTGTGAGAGAGAGAGACAGTCACCTTTATCAAGTTGGGGAAGAGGCCGGCCAGCAGAACTGCAGTGATCAGCTCTTCATTTTCGCTGTTCCTGTTCAGGGGTGAGGTGAACCTGAGACCTTGCGACACATTCTTCATCAGCTTTGCATCAACCAGATTTTTACTTAACTGGGACATCACACCTGCACCATACACAGGAGGAGGTACAGAATGTTCACGCCCAGGAAACTAAAACCACTGGAATTTGTCAATACAAGAAACCAACAGTAATTGCTGTCCCAAACAAGCTCTCTGTGACTGACGCCAAATCTGCCTCAGAGAAGCTTTGAGCACCACATCCTTTCTAAGTGCCATGTGTGGGGACGGATAAAACAAATACCGTTCTCCGTTCAAGAGGGCTCCCCGGAAGTCAAAGAATGAAAAGTTCATTATCTGCGTATGTTGAGAGGGGAGAAAAAAAAAAAAAAAACTCATGCATTTGCTGATTCGTGGAAATGAGTGTGCCAGGTATTCTGCCCTTCCTCCAGCTCTCGGGTTCAATGCTTCATTTTTAAAATTATCGATAAGCACGTGTGAGAACGTTATCAAGCCTTTCAAATATGCGCCATGCTGCTATATACGCCATGGTGGTTAAATTAAGAAATCTGTGTAATTCTTGGAATCGATTAATCTACTTGATACAGAGTAACGTAATTACAGAACTACAGACTTCCTATAAAACAGCTCACATTAACGGACCAGGAAAAATCCGAACACAAGCTTCGGCTGCTGTGGTCAAAAGGTTCGGGTGTTCGTTTAGTGAATTTCAATGGTATCTCTGTTAAACGGATGTTCAAAAACAGATTCAAACGCATTCCATACGAAACAGAAGAAAAATCAAACAGCGCTAACAGCGTAGCTAAAGCCTTTGCACGGGACGCAGTTCCCTCCACGGTATTCTAATTCAATAGCACTTTAGCTTATCAATGTGCCTCTAGGGGAGTGTCTGACCAGATATGAAGTATAGCCTGCTCTGGGAGATCATGTGCTTCTTCATGAAGAAGATGCTCTCCCTTCTCCCCAGCTCTTCGATGGTGTTAAGGATCCGACTGAAGATCAGATGATCGCTGCACGTGGAGCCGCTCAGGTCATTCTTGGCCTGCAGAGGTGGAATGAACGCACATTGTACTTGCATTCGTGTAGCGTACATACATTTTATTGTTTGAGCAAAGGAATCAAGAGACTGCTTTTTATTTGCCTGTTCGCAGCAGATACGTGTCCAATGCTTCTCTTTTGACGACCGAGATGTTAAAACACCTCAAAACACTTTTATACCAGACATTGCCATGTATACATTGGTCTCTGTCTGCTGAAGACAGACACCGGAACCATTTACAGAATTTTAAACCATGAACTGCTCTCGCACGTAGACTTTGCCTCCACCAGTGCTCACCGAGTTCAGATTTGTCGTCTATTGTATTGGACTTTGGAGAAAATGTTTGGAAACAGTTTATTACAGCGCGCGCTGCTGCGTTCCACTGTGTTCATCGTCTGCAAAGTTTTTCACAGTTTCCTGTTGATTTCAACCTCGGAAAACCTCGTGAAAATACGCCGAGACGGTTCTTGTCCCAAAAGCATCTCGAAGGTTAAAACAAATAAAGTGCTCAGCAAACCTGAATACATTCCACTCCATTTGTCAGAAGCAACACTTTCTATGAGAATCTACATTAGAAAATACTCCCACTAATGCGGGCCACTGACTGCAAACAAAAAAAGTGACTTCCCGAACAGAGTCCAGCAGCCAGGGGACTGACTATACAAGAGCATTACTTAACCTCTTAAGCCCTGAGGCCTATTTTCCGAAAATCCTATACTTTTACTTTTTAAGGCATTTCTCAGCTTTTACAAGGTCCAAACTGCAAATCTTGGTATCAAAACGAAGATAGGTTCTTGGGGAGTGGTGTGGATGAGTTAATTTGTCAGTCAAGAACACTGGGTAAGAGTAATTGATGTTGGAATGGCCAAAAAATGAAATGTTTCCTCTAATATCTCCTTATTTTACTTATAACGAAGCAAATAAACACAATCAATTGTAACCACTACATGTCAAGGACATCTGTAGCAAGTTTGGTGTCCATACTACAAGAAACTAATATTCTGTAAAGGTTTTGATTGAACAAAGTTCAGGCGTAATCCATGTTGGCACAGTTTGGCACAATAATTGAAATATGGAAACAATCTTGTCCAAAGCTTCTGCTACGTTCATGGTCCTCTTTTTTTGCTTACGGGACATGATTTCAGCAAAAAAAACTCCTAAAGAAACTCTGTAAAAGGGGGGTTGATGCCCCTTTAGCTGTCTTCCTGCGCTTTGCATAACGTCCCATTCACCCCCCGACCATCTGTCCGATCCGGGAGCTCTATACATCGTTCAAAAACTTTGAATCTGGAGAAGCCAATGATCTCAACCATTTTGAGACGGACAATCGGACTTTTATCGCTATGGGAATTACTTTTTCTTGAAAAAACAGCAAAGGTAAGACAAGATTTACATGCTTGCTTGGTTTTATGCTGGCGTTTTTTCGGGGAACTTTCGCTCCCTGCTCTGAAATACTTCATGCAATGTAAATGAGTTGCATATCGCTGGATTCAGCTGGTTGTTAGCTTTCATTTGATGCCATGGTTTTGGTGTTTCCGTTTATATTGTGGATACATATCGCACATAAACAAAAACTTGGTCATGAATTATACTCCGGACATGTTGTTGTTTATTTGCATGGCGTTCGAGCTGTGGTTAACGGATATGAAATTGAATTAGATACGTGTTTAGAGGAGTTTCCGCTGAACACAACAGTATTTAATATGTGTGGGTTATTCTCAGGGTTAGTGAGCTATGAGCGAAAATGTAACGCACAAGGGGGCAAGTCCCCAGTACCGGGGACTCTCGGGTTTCAGAGGTTAACTCACAGCGGACCACCTCCCCCCACCCCACCCCCTCGTTCCACAAGTGAATGCATTCTGCTTTTTACTTCCAGGTGTTGTGACACTTTAAATGCGCACAAGAGAAGTACACTTCTGCAACAACCGCACGATATGTCACACCTCCTAAGCTGCTGAAACATTCAACAAGCTCACCTCTTTGACAAGGCTCCTGTCAACGAGGCTGCATTTGAAGGGGTCGCGACACAGACAAGCAATGATGGACAAGAGCGGAAAAACGCAGCCGAAGACCGTCGAGTACACCAGAGCCTTCCCCAGACGAGGATCACAGGTCAGGGAGGACACGAGCACACCCAGCTGAGTCAGTGTTTCCGAGCTGTCCAGCACCCCTGCAGACAGACAGAGAGAGAGAGAATCCATCATCACTAGGAATTAATCGACATTAATGCACATGAATTATTAACCGAGCGATCAGTCAAAATGACCGTCAGTAAAATGGACCCAACACAAAGTTGCAGAGATTTCAGAAAATGTTGAACACAAGTGACATAGAAGCCTCTGCACCAATCAGAAGCCCTCGTGATGTCCCCGGTCATCGTGGAGACCAAGACACTGGAGCGCTTGTGCATCTTCACAAACACAGATCATGCTCATCCCATTTCCTGGGACCTTTCTCTCAGAAGGAACGAGCTGGCCCTGCCAATGAGAAGGAACGGAGACCTTTTCTCTTCTTGCGCTTTATGCTTAACAGAGACGTGGCCCTGTGGAGACACCTGATGGCCCACTGCACGGATGTCAGCTTCTCCAAGGGGATGCCAGAAAGAGCGGGAAAACTAAAGGTGGAGGTGTCTGCTTGGATAACAACAGCGGATGGTGTACGGATATGACTGGTGTTGCCTCCTTCATTCAGGCCGCTGCTGATTCAGTGCCTGAGGCTCGGCGCGGAGCAGACCCTGTGTTTGGAGTCTTGAGTATACAGACCTCATAAATACACCAACACGCACCAGGGGAGATAAAACAATAACAAACTTCTCTAAAATGTGTGTGAGCTGGGCAGAGAGCACTGACCAATCTCCTTCAAGGTACTGACAGCAGCTTCCACCGCCTCCGGATCAGGAGCATCCATCACCTCAGAGAGAAAGTCCCCCGCCTGCAACGGAAAGAAGCGATCGCATTGAGAATGGGCACCTGGACCAGGAAGAATGATACGACAACGATGTGAATGGACGAGGAGACTCTTGTGATTACTGCAGCTTTGCCCACACTCTCTTGATATTCAGTGCAAACATAGATAACCTCTAATCTTAAGCGGCGTTCCTGTTCCCTCAATCCTTCTTTGAGTTTCTCAGAGGTGCTTTCTGACCGATTTAACCTTTGAGTTGAACAAGTCACCACGAGCATCAGCAGAGGCCTTTGAGATACGGCGGTCACAAGCTAGTGTTAGCATTTATGAGTTTCTTTCTGACAGAGTAGGATTTCACTTATTTGATAGGAGAGATCAGTACACCAGAGAATATGCCGATATGATCCGGTAATGCATGTTTGTCCACAATTACGAGGGGCACACTGTACATGCTGCTTCTGGTCAAATGTGTTTCCAACAGTTTTTAGTTGTACAGACGTTGATAGTTGACTTAGATCTTGGGTGTGATGATGTCTTCAGGTGTTTTGTCTCATCTCCTTGGGCAAGAGAGATTAACCCTTAAGCCTCCCTTACGAGGGTTACACCTCCCTACTACTTTTGTAAGTAGATTGGCAAACCCAGTCTCAAATGTTCAAAAGTCACCATGGTGCCAAATTAAACTCCTTGATTTGGTTTAACCTTTTTCCTCTTCTTTATGGCCTCTATGCACTCTTCTTGAAACCAGAAATGTTTGCAGGTTTTCCAAGATGATTTTGGAACACTTAAATCCCCAAAGATATGAGTAATTTCAGGTTCATTTAGGTTGGTAAGATTGCAATCGGATCGGTCCTTTGTTTCTGTGCCTTGGAGACGGACTTCGACTACGAGTCTTCGAATTGTCTGCCATCTCAAAGTCTCTTGGATGATCAGTTTTATCCTGGTTTGGTTCTTGTCTTGACTTAGATCTTGGGTGTGATGATGTCTTCAGGGGTTTTGTCTTATCTGACGGTGTACTCTCCTTTTGGGTTGGTTGGATTAAGGGGATTTTTTCTTGACTTTGACTGCTAGAATTCTTTCTCTTTTGTTTGGGCATATTTAATGGCTAGTCTCCCATCGGTGTAATGCCAGTCTGGATTTCAATTGACTACTGGGGTTTCAATATTTCTGCAAATGATTTTCCAATTTGTGGGCCTCGACTTAGTTCTACTATTTTCTTTGCTTCAATATAGCTGATTTTCTTTTCGCTTTTAGTTTTCTGGATTTCGTTTTCTTTCACCCAAAAGGGACAAGTTTTGGAGAAAGCATGATGGTTTCCATGGCAATTATAGCACTTTGCTGGCTTAGTACATTCATTTTCATGTTTGTCTTCTCCTCATACATCACAGATTTACTTGTTCTCGCAGATGGATGCTCCATAGCCAAATTTCTGACACCTGAAGCATCTGAGAGGATTTGGGATAAAAGTGTCTACTTGAATGCTTTGAATCTTATCTGGGTGGAAGGGTTTATTGAACGTTAGGGTATAGGTACCGGTCTTGATTAGTTGGCCATCTTTTTTGATGGAAATCCATTTTACATCAGTAACGTCTTGATCAGATAGTTCCATTTTTATCTGTTCTTCTACGTCATCCAACTCTCTTGTGCGAAGAACTCCTTTGCTGCACTTTAATGTGGGGTGTTGAAAGACTTTTATGTCCACACTTGCGATTGATTTGGATTTAAGGAAATTTTCTGCTTGAACTTTTTTGGCACATTCTACAAGAATTTGTCCTGATCTTAGTTTTTTGATATCCTTCACTGTACCGGCTAACCCCAATACTCCTTACTGGATAGCAAAGGGGGAAAGCTTGCTCAAAGGAAAGTCTGGTGATGTTGATTCCAGAATTATAAATCTTTGCCAGTTGACACTTTTGTCAAAAGACTTCATAAATTGGTTATGAAGTTGGCGTTTTTTGTTTGTGTGGGAATCCATGTTTTATTGGTATAAGATTCATCTAACCTACTCCTCACCCTCCTCAGAGCCCAACTAGGGGATATGCAGAGCCACGGACATCCAGTGGTTGTGTATCAAGGATATAGGTAAGATATACTCAAGTGCAGAAAACTATATTAATAGAGTTCTATCCTTGATTGATCCTAAGCCAGCATCTAAAGAGTTCGGGGATCCTCATTCTTGAGGCATGCCTGACCAGACGATTGATTGAGTTGGACTCAACCACCCGTCTAAGTGAAAAACTGCAGTATAACAATATCCTCAATCACCAGGATCTCTTCTTCCACTGACACGGGTTGCAACTCACTTCTCTTACGAATAGCAAGGAGGTGCTGAGGTCCTATTCTATCCATAGACCCCACGGGAGGTGTAACCCTCGTAAGGGAGGCTTAAGGGTTAATCTCTCTTGCCCAAGGAGAAGACCCTAGAACAGGGGTCTCCAACCCGGTGCCTGAGGGGGACATGAGTCTCCCGACTGACTCATAGAAAGATCATTTAATTTTCGCGACGAATGCGAGGTAAAGGGTTTTTTACCTCTGTGGAAGCAGCATATGTTTGTCTCATTTGCGCGACGACTGCGGCGGTGGTGGCCAAGCGGCAAATATGTGGAAAGACATTTCACGACACCATCTCAAAACTCACTCAGAGAACATCATACTGGTAAACCGCACGCAATGCCAGGCTTCCCAGTAACTGAAAGAAACCTATACCAGATTTGGTGTCGAGTTCATGTTTAGTTCAATGCATTTGTAAAATGTAAAAATTGTGTAAGTTAAAATGTTAATGAAAAAAAAAAAGATCTTAGCTCACTTTTTGTATTTATATGATTTATTATTTGTACACTGGACATTGTGATTTCCTTGGACTCTTGTAGAAGTGATCATTTTGAAGTGTTTTGAACTTGTGTGTATATATATATATATATATATATATATATATATGCCCAGGAAGTAGCTATGGGTTTCAAAAAGGTTGGTGACCCCTGCCCTAGAACTACGGAGGGAAGGAGCGTGCCACTGTTCCCATCACAGGCTGCCATCACAAGGATGGGTCCTGCGCCGTACCCGCTCGTTGTAGTTTGGAGTTGGGTGTGGTGATGTATTCTCACTGAGGAGATTCTTTCGACCAGCTTTCTTACTCGACAAGTAATTGACCAGTTCAAAGACCGCTACACCTGCGACACCTTTTAGTAGAGCAAAAAGAGAAATGACTGAACTTGACTCCTGGTGCATTCGATGGTGATGAATTTTGGTGCTTTTGGGTCACAGTTTCACAAATCAGTTTCTATCGTGGTTCTTTGGGGTTGGGTTAAGTTTCCGCATCAATACTCCTCACCCACCTTGAAGGGCAAAAAAAGCATTGAGGCTGTACCGCTGATATAATCAAGTCCATCCGAGCTAAAGGATTGAGCCTAAGCCACAGTCTCTGGCCCCGTCCATGCATACCCCGTTATTTTGAAACGGACGCTGTCTGGCCACACGCACTTGCAGCACCATTTTCATGTATACACAAACTTGTGAAAACACTGGCCAGATCCAAAGAGTTGTGCTGGAAATATGCAGACCATTTTCCCCCCCAAAAAAAACAGGTCCTCCAGACACGGGTCACAACTTACGTCTAAAGGCTCCTCACAAACACCTTGCTAAATTTTGTCCAGGTTCATGCGTGAGGAAGAAGAAGACCCTAGCACCACGAAGGGAAGGACCGTGCCACTGGGGTAACATTTTTTGGATCGTAAGGAGGCCCTCATCTTTGGACGTCAGGTGTAGGTGGAGGTCGAGACTCACCTTGATGTAAGGGCTGTGTAACTTGATCTGCATCACCACACTCTCCAGCGGTATCCTCTGAATCTCAACAATTGGGAATTTGCTCAGTTGATGGAACTGACTCCTGGAGAAGATGTGGTGTGAGAATCCGGGCTGACAGCGGCCCGCTCGACCCCGCCGCTGTATCACATTAGCCTGGGAAACCCAGGTCGTGACCAGGGAGTTGATCTGGAGAGCGCAAAACACCGGTCAGTGATTCCAGCTGAGGTAAATTTGGCACACAATCTTTAATTAATTAACTTTA
Source organism: Danionella cerebrum (assembly GCA_007224835.1). NCBI lineage: Eukaryota > Metazoa > Chordata > Actinopteri > Cypriniformes > Danionidae > Danionella > Danionella cerebrum. The sequence goes on along the minus strand of SRMA01027266.1, from coordinate 141,016 downwards.
GCGCCATTTGGAGAAACTCGATTTCAATACACATCCAAGGCTCTACTCTGCTTTTGTAGACCCAGGATGGGCAAAGAACGGTATGACAGATTTAAAACACTTTAAAAAAATGCAAAAAATAATAATAAATGTTAATAATTATTTTTTTTATATACAATAATAAAAGCTTTACTAAATCCGCAGTAAAGCAAAGGAAAACAGGCATCGTCTCTCATGGAGCATTCCGCAGAGATCTACTGAGGTTCCGTGCAGCCGTCAGGGAAACAAAAGCAACCTAAAGCACCTTGGATCTCGGGTCATACTGCTGCTCCTTGTGGCATCCGGAATCCACCACGTGCACGATGTCATTGATGGTGATGGAGGTCTCCGCTATGTTGGTGGACAGAATGATCTTCCTCTTGCCGTATGGAGGGCGCGGGAACACCAGCTTCTGTTCATTGACCGACAAGCTGGAGTGCACTGTGGAGAAAGAAGCAGAGGGAGAGGGTCAGAAACGCTCACTCGCTATGAGATCTCCACTCCGTGTTCCTCACGTGGTATAACGTTGTAATCGCCCGAGTCAGATTTGCTCTCCAGCAGCTTTTTAACTTCTCCGATGTCTTGCAACCCAGGCACAAAACACAGTATTGCCCCTGGGGAGGAGAAAAGAGACACACAGAAGAGAATCTACATTTGTGAAACACGGGGGGTTACTCTTGTAGAAAAGCCTGTGAGTAAGAGGAGCTCCTCCTCAAGTGAAAGTATTTTCATACGAAGAATTAAAAGAACATTTGCGTTTAAATGTTTTTTTTGCGTTAACACTTTAAACATGAAAGAAGGAACGGCCAGCATGTAAAAATAAATTAATAAATTAAAACATCAACATTCGTGATCAAACGCATCAGTAACGGGGGGGGGGACTTCGGTCTGTTGCAATGTTTTGTTTAAACAGATATAGACTGAATACAACGGTGAAGCTAATAGTTCCTAGAACCTGAATATTCAATGGCTTTCTTAGACAGCTCATATCTCATTCCAGAGCTCCCTTCTGAAAAGGTTTGAACTGGTTTCGACCAGGAACGAGCTGCTGGTTTGTCATAAAAGGGGGTCATCGCACGTGCCACTGTTATTTTTTTATTATTTTTCATTATTTCCTTGGCTCAGCGGTGCACACTGAATAAAACTCGAGTGAAGTACAAAGTGTTCTGTTCCAGAGCGCACAGAGATCAGACATCAGCTCAAGTGGTTACCTGCTTGTCCAGTGTGGTGAACATGGTGAATAACATCCGCTACCAGCTCCGGGTTGAAGGAAACCTCTTCGTCCTTCTGAAATCAGAGTGAATATCCTCGGTTCAGCATATCTCACAACAGTGCAGAGCGAACTCAATGTTACGAGCTTTCGTCCTTGTTTGGTGCTCTTCCCTCGTCAAAGACACGTATCTACAGTTGCTTGAGCACGCTTTCGTAAATCTATTTGAAGATAATGGAATTTTTATTACAACGCATTTATTGTGGAAAACCTGACGCGGCCCAGCCTCACCCAGATTCTGCCTCTAGCGGCCCCTGGGATAATTGCGTGTGAGATCCCTGGTTAAGAGGATTCGTTCTACAGTGGGTGCCCACCACCGTGCTCTTGTTTCTTAGGGTACGCAATAGTGCATCCTGACCTGCGGTGCATTTTTGAGAGCCCAAACATGCTTGAAAAGTTCTGCGCACGCCGGAACTGGTGAAAATCTACATCCGATTCGTTCTCTGGATGCATCTCATTAGCAACCTACAGCGCTACTTATAATGCCACCTAGTGGCCACATGGAATATCCCTATTTAAGCTTTTTTGTACCGCTATTACAAGCTGTGTGATATTTTAAACACTTGTGACGCGCACGCACATCTACAATCGAAAATACAAATACGATATACAACATCTAACAAGAAACTTATTTTTACTAATGTGACGAATACTAGAGACAAATATTCACAGCGCCACCTGCAGGTCGTGACACGGCTCTATGATACGGTTTCCATCATTGAAATCAGTCATTTTTTCTAAATGAGATACAGTATACTGCAATAAACTGGTCACAAGAGGTGCAAGAGCCCTTAGATCGCTGCTTGCAGCTTTAAATAATTAATTTGCTTAATTGAATAGAGAAGAGCGAAGCTGATTTTTCTGCGGTTTTTCCCTGCTGGCGACGGTAGTAACAAACGCATACAGTGCTGTTTCAGTTTCATTGTCCAAACCCTGTAACGGAAACACACCTGTGCATGTGTAAAATTGAGTTTTTCCCCCACTCACCTTAACTTGCTGGCTAATGCTAGACTTGAACTTCTCTGTTTTCCCCATGTCCTGCAGTATCTCCTCCAAGAACCTTTGCTGTACCGGGTGCAAGAAACCGGGCACCTTGACAATCGGGCACCCCCCAAAATACTGTGACAGGTTGACCGTGTCACCACTGGCACTCATGAGCACCACTCGCAGATCAGGCCGGCGCTGCACCAGCTTCCGCAGCACAGACAGAAGCAGATCCGTGTTTACGTCTCGTTCGTGCACCTCATCCACGACCACATGACTAATCCCCAAAAGGTCTGGGTTTGATTGGATCTTCCGGAGCATCACACCCACCGTCAAGAAGAGCATAGCACCACCACTGAACTCGGGTAGACTACTCTCCAGACGAACCTGATGCACAGCAAGAGAGACGTTGTTTCAAGAGAAATTCACTTTGTGTGTGTGTGTGTGTGTGTGTGTGTGCGTGTGTGTGTGTGTGTGTGTGTGTGCGTGCGAGTGAGCGGCTGGAGTAAGGAGTGCGCTCTTGCCTGGTATCCTATGCGGCTGTTCATCTCAGGTCCCATTTCATCAGCCACCCGTTGGGACACAGACACAGCACAGATTCGTCGGGGCTGGGTCACCAGAACATTACACTCAGCACCTAACCCTCTTTCAATCCATGACTCGAGCAACATCCGTGGGATTCTGGTGGTCTTACCACATCCCGTCTCCCCAGCAATCACCACCACCTAGCAATCAGGAGGAGAATGGTTTGTGAATGAAACGAAACAATCCGCTTCCGCTGAAGGGTTCGTGACATCAGATACCGTTCGCTCATCGTTGTAAGAGAAATCCCAAGTGTGTCTCACGGAGCCAAAAACAATACACGGTTTCAATGACTTTCCAGAGTTGTTGGTACACTGGAAAAGAGGTTTTTGGAATTTTTCATGTTTTCCCTAAAAACTAGGCGGGGCCATGTGATTGAGCCTAGCGAGCGATGTGATCGCGTCGTGAGATTCTTAACCAGCGAGCCGCAGGGGCAATTCTCTCTTTTTTTCCCTCACGAATCATTTTAAATAATTATTCAAAATTATATTTTTAATGACTTAATAGTTTCAAAAACACTAAAATGAGATGAGTCAGAAAATGGGTCGCTTTCTGAAGAGAAAAGCTGAGGGGCGGCTCGTTTCGGAGAGATGGCGACGCAGCTGCAGTGCGAATGATTCGGGCAGCATTCAAGAAGCAAACAAAAACATTCTGGTACAATTCCAAAGAGACAGTCGTTTTTTTTAAACCAGTGCTTCAGCCGGACCCCAAACAGGCAAAAGTTGCAGATCACCTGGTGACCACAACAAAGACTCACAGATTCAGTTTTCTCTGCTCAGTAGCACAAAATTTTTTGACAAAATGGAGTAATTTAAGGCCAAAAAGTTTTCGGTTAAAAAAAAAAAAAAAGTTCAGGAAGACTGACCTGTTTTTTTTAATTAAGAAATGCACCAAATTAAGGCCTTCAATCCTGAAACTTTCACAGGAACAATGTTCCAAAACATGGTTGAAATCATCACTCACACGCGCACACACCCACACACACAGGTTTCCACCCAACTGCAAATACTTTCTGATCTAATGATTGTGCATTTCACACAGATAAAGTGGTAACAGTGGGATCAATGAGAATTGTATTGAGATTACAAATGGGATGAGGAGTGTGAACACACAGAGGAAAACCAATTAACAATCAGAGACACGGAAGGAAGAAGTGTCAATGCTGACATGGGAAAACAAACACAGGGGAATCACGTGAGCAAACACACACGTATGGACTCGGGTACGGGTCAACCGAAAGTAAACCCGGTTGAACACAAGCGCGGGGAGACCCGAGGGAAACAGACACGAGAAATACAGAAAAAAAAAAAAAAGACTAGAAAGACACGGGAATGACGAGATGGAAACATACATGAAACCGTAATAAAAACAAGCACGGGGAAACCGAGAGGGTGAGAAAGAGGGCGAGCGCGCCAGTGCAGTAACGCGCAACTAGAGACAGAGTGTTACAGATATGCACATTAGGCAGAAATGTCATGCATTTTAACCTTCAGACAGACCACCCACTAACATTTTAGTCCATTCTCATCAACGAAAACTCACACAAGTCTCGTCATGTTTTAGTCGTCAAAGAGCAGTGTTTATCACGTCACCGTCTCATTATCGTTATGAAAAAAAGTGGAAAACAACACTGCTGTACGATCATCCTGCCTGGAGTTTCTAGAACCATCCATGGGACCAGGCATCTCATCATTTCATTTCTGGACAAACCAAACACTGAACATCTCGGTTTCTTCATTACAGTAACCATAGCTACCTGAGATTCCGACAAAGCCTCGAGTATCTTCTCCTTATAGGAGTCCACAGGAAGCAAGGCACAACTTTGTTTATTCTTTGCTTTCTTCCATAGAGAATGGAGTCTGGAACTGATTTGCTCTGCGCTCTCTTGGTCCAGAGGAACATACGGCTGATTGATCATCATATCCATCACCTCTTTTCCAATGCTCATCGCCTGACTGAGCTCCTGCTCTTTTTCATCCAACATCCAAGGCTCATTCTGTGCCACCGGATTCTACACAAAGAAAAACAGGTGGAAATGAGCCTGCGGTCTGCCATAGATTGGATTCATAATAAACGAACAGAAGATGATTAGTGACAATCCATAAACATTAGGCCCTGTCCAGACCTACCCGGTGATGTTGAAAACCAGGCAGTAAACACAGCACTGTCTTCATGTAACTGTGTATTTTTTTTTCCAGTTCGATCATCAAACAGAGGTACCCGTGTTTTTGCACACTCAATGCCAAATACACAATGTACAAATGGCACAATATGACTTCAGCACGAGTTACCCACTTCCTCTGTGCATCTGATGTTCAATAATCTGCTAAAATGTTTCCTGAAAACCTTCGAGATGCTTTTGGGACAAGAACCGTCTCGGCGTATGTTCACGAGAACGGTTTTCCGAGGTTGAAATCAACAGGAAACTGTGAAAAACTTTGCAGATGATGAACACAGTGGAAGACAGCAGCGTGCACTGTAATAAACTGTTTCCAAACATTTTCTCCAAACTCTTTTCTCTATTTTCTGACCAAAATGCAACGGATAACCAAGCCACGTGTAAAAGTCAAAGGTGGATACCTCAGTGTTGCTAAATACTTCATTTACTGTATTTATGCTAACAAATGTTTTGATTACACAGCCAGGGTCAGGGGTCTCAAACTCCGTTCCTTTACTGGCAGCCCTGCCCTGAGAGACCCAGACCTGAAGGACGTAACGAGCCGCATCAGGGGTTTAGTTGAGGTTGGAGCTAAACTGTGCAGGGCTCTGGTCCTCCAGTTTTTACAGCTCTGCATGCAATTAAAGAGCAAATCAAATAAATACAAGTACATTTTACCAATCTCCATCGCTCACTTTTTAAATGAATGTCGACCCCTTTAAAACTCCCTTAATCATGCTTTTCACTAGAACTTTCAGCACGAGAAGCTTTTCTGTAGCACACGACGCATCTTTCTTTAAACTCCAATGCTGAGGGTTTGCTAACATCAACACTACATTAAACATACGCCACACTACACGAACGAAGGCATTAAAACCGCACGCACAGCGGTTCAAAGTGCCTCATTGAAAACCTCCTCGTGCTCTTGAACTGAAACGACACCATTAACGATTAATTGAATCCAAACTCAAACATTTGCTGTTTTGTCTCAGTGTGCGCATCGAACCCTAATCCCATGCCTCTGATCACTTTTCCGGGAGTCTTTTCCTTGCTCAGTTAATCGCAGGATTTCTGGTCGCGCAGCTACTCATCCACACATCAGCATAGACAACCCGGAAGTGGTGCGTCGAATCATCGATTAGAGCAGGGGTCTCAAAGTCCCGGCCCGGTTTTGTGCTTTCTTAAAGGAAATTGAGGCTGCCTACGGAGATGTGCTTTATTTCACTGAAGTGCGCTGGCTTAGCAGAGGGCAGGTCCTAAAGAGGTTTTTTGAGTTACGAGAAGAAATTAAAATGTTCTTGGATAATGGCAAAATGACTGTCACTGAATTTGATGATCCAAAGTGGCTGATGGACCTGGCCTTTCTAGTGGACATAACTCCTGAACTAAACATGCTAAATCTAAAACTACAAGGCCCAGCGCAACTGATTACAGAAATGTTTTCATGTGTCAAAGCATTCTTAACTAAGCTGAAATTGTGGAAAGGGCACATTGCTGCAAACAAACTTGTTCATTTTCCAACATGCAAATCTCTTGTAGAGAAAGGTTCAGAGTTTTGTGGTGAAGGCTATATTTCTGCAATTGAACAATTAGAGCAGGAATTTCACACGCGCTTTGCAGATTTTAAAGCACATGCAGACACTTTCAAGCTTTTTGCAGATCCTTTCTCAGCTGATGTTGACACTGTGCCATGTGAAATGCAAATGGAACTAATAGATCTGCAGTGTAATGTTGAACTAAAAAGTAAGTTCAGGGAGGCACAAGGAAATGTGGAGTTGATAGGACAGTTACTGAGAGAAATGTGCAAATCCTTCCCAAAGCTGTGCAAATTGTTCAGTCGTGTTTTGTGTCTTTTTGGAAGTACATATGTATGTGAGAAACTTTTTTCAGTTATGAACTATAACAAGTCTAAATACAGAACTAGATTAAGTGATGATGCCCACCTTCAGGCTGTCCTCAGGGTTTCAACTGTGACCTCTATCAACCCCAATATAACCAGCTTATGTGAGCAGAAACGCAAGCAGATGTCTGGCAAGAAATAAGCAATCAATAGGCTTACATGTATTGTATTACGTTTGTTTCAAAATTTGAATAATGAGCACTTTTGTATGTTTACTAGGGGTGTAACGGTACGCTAAAATCGTATTCGGTTCGGTACAGTGTCTTGGAGAGCTCGGTTCGGTTAATTCGGTTCGGTACAAAAAAATAAGAACTTACATAATCTTTATTTTGAAAAGCTGCCAATACACAATAGAATTCTTGCATAAAATAAATAAAAGTGACACATTTGGGTGATATTTTAAATAAATTGCACTCTTTATAAAGAAAACACATTTTATTAAATAAAAAATGAAATACTGCAACTAGTTAGGACCTGAAAACTTTTAACACTAGCAACAGCTTCAGCTTATATCAACAAAACTAACTATTCAAGTTTTAGGCTAAAAAGATTAACCTATCCACATTTTCTGAAGAGAGCATAGATCTGGTTGCAGTGACAATATCTCCAGCAGTAGAAAATGTTAGATGTGTTGCCTGCCCGATCTCCGTGGAACAATGTTGGCATACAACTTTAAATTTATCCACTCGTCTATCCCCGTTATGTCTTTTAACAGAGAAGCCAAAGGCGAGTTTCCGCACGGACGCTATTGAGTGTCGCACAGTAGAGCTGCACGTCACTCAATAGCGTCCGTGCGGAAACTCGCCTAGGAAAATGGTTCCGCTGCGCTTAATATCGCGCTAATAATATATTTATATTATTTAATACAAATACCGAATACCGAAACGGTACGCAAGTGTACCGAACCGAACAGGCCGTACCGAAACGGTTCAATACATACCGTGAACCGTTACACCCCTAATGTTTACTGGTGCTAAGTTACATAAGTTCTAAAGAAATGTGTGCAAACTGTTCTAAGTATGACACACTAGTACAATTAAAGACAATTTAAATGTTTTCTTTGTCGATATTTCCGTTAATTTTTTTTCGTCCGGCCCTCTGGTGCATGACAGTACTTGATGTGGCCCCAGGCCGATTTGAGTTTGAGACCCCTGGATTAGAGGAACATCAAACGAGCAAATGGATGAACTGTTTCAGCCCTAGTTCAGAGTGTTGATACCTTTGCGAGGTAGAACCGAATTCTCTGCTGAAGCTCAGGAGGAATCTCGATTTGGCAAGGTCTCTTTTCCCTCTTTACAGCCTCCTGAATCTTTAACTTGTTGTAGTCTGCGCTGGTCTTAGGAAGATTCAACACACTCAACATATTCAGCTCCTGAATTTAAAAACAAACAAACAAACAAACAAACAAAAGCCACGTTCACGTGTGTGCACTTGAATAGGTTAAAAAAAGCAGAACACAGATTCCTCGTATGGCTCACTCCAGACCTGGCTACAGTCCCCTTCTCTTGGTGATTCCGTAGTTTGTCCCCACAGCCACCGACCGTTGTTTCTTTACTATTGATATTGATGCGTGGCACCATTCATCACGCTTTGCTCACTGATAACTTACTGTATTTCATCCCTCCACTGATCAAACCCTTCAGGAAGTGAAACTATGCCTTCACATGGCCGTTACTGTACTGATCAAACCCTAAACATGCCTCCAAATATCAGAGAAAAATCTCCAGTAACTAAACTGTAATGAATGATAATGAACACTGTTTATTGCAGCACAATAAGAAAGGTGTAAGGATTTAAGATCACTTTGTAACGGAGAGAACTATTGTAGAGCAAACCAGACTAGCTACAGACACACTGAGCATGCTATGTCTCTGTATGCAAACGAGTTCATAGTAAGCCCGCCTACAAGGCTTCAGGAAATTAAACAGAGCATTTTAAACCAATCACTGAGTGCTTTTGTGACTAAAATTCAGCTGGAGCTCACCTTCTACGCTGCTCTCTGAAGCACATACTCCTTCTCTCTATATATTGTGATGGGAATTTTCCTGTGTAATACTACCATCTAGTGGTCATATTGAGAAATGTAATTTGAGAAACTTTTAAGAGCACACGTCATACTTTAAGTACCGCCCCTCGGAGATATAACTTATGAGATTTGAGAATGTTCGCTCTTGCGCTGATCTCTCTCTGGCCCAACTCTCTTGGGTCAGTCTCTTTCTCTCCTTTTCTCTCTCTATATATTCTTTTTCCTTCTTTTCTCTTCCGGCGCTCGTTTATACTTTTAATAGGCTCGAGGTTCTTCTTCCAATGCGGATAACACGTGTGTAGGAAATGCGTTGAGACTGCTAAATCTTGACAATAAATAGCCGCATTTGCTGTGTTCTCTCTCAAACGGTCTCCAGTGTTTATTATCAATTGAGAAGGTATATTTTTATCATAACAATATCTTTCAGCAGAAGGGAATGACATATGGCTCTTCTTTTATGCAAACCAGCTTCCTGGCATCTGATTAATTCCCGGCTAACCACCCTCTTTTCCCTGGATGTTGAAAATATCGAGACATGACCCTCAAACTCACCTTTAATTTCAGACAGGCCATGGCTGCTGCTTTCTTTTCTGCCATTGCCTTCGATTTATCATGAGCCACGAAATGCATCTCCTTCGGCCAGTCAAGATTTAGCGTGCAGATGTATACTTTATTCTTTAGAAATGTTGAGAAATCCTCCTGTTCAAACACACGCGCGCATACACACGTCAGGCAATCAATATGCATGCTTCACTGGCGATACCGCAAAAGCACAAGTGCGTCGCCTACCTTAGATGTGTTCTTTCCTGTTGCCCTCTGTAAGACCGTGTTAAGGACTTGTTTTGGATTGGAAAACATCTTGAGCAGGTCAGTTTCATCAAGAGCCTCTTGCTGGTGCCTGGAACACAGCAAGCCATGACTCCCTTAAACATCGCACTGTTTGCCACAACAGCGAGCACTGGATGCCGTAGAATACAAAACACAGAGGAAAACGAGTCGCCGGACACCAGTGCTGCCATTATGAGATGGTGATTATATGATTATGACTCTTGTGACCATCAATAGATTGTGATGCAGCCCTTTTGTCAAGCATCTCTTTCATACGATCGGGTCTTTTTCCAGTGGGTTGTTGCTTTTTGGTGCCTAGTCTCCCTGTGTCTGTTCAGCAGGAACGACAAGGTTTTTCATCGTTTGTCAACAGTGCTTGTTTTTAGTGACGTATTGTTTGTTATATTGTTATTATTTTGTGGAAGTCTTGCTAATACAGTGGTCCCCCGAGATATGAAAGTAATGCGTTCCAGGGTGACGTTCAGATCTATGACATTTCGTATCTCGAAGCAAGTTTTTCATGTAAAACACCTAATCCGTGCAACGGCTCTCAGAAACAACAGAATAAGATGAGAAAATCCAGAGAAAAATCAAGTAACGTTTATTCAATCCTCAAATCTACACATTGTTAGTAAATACTAATGAAACAGAATAAAACACACGCAAAATACGTAATACGTAAACAGATGTGAGAGTGAAGCGATGTGTCGGAGGAGGTGGAACGGACACAAACACACACACGACTTCAAGCACGAGCGCAGACAGATGGAGAGACACTTCTGAGAATGCATCACTGAGTTTCTCTATCTCTACAGAACAGCACTTTCTTTCTACGTTATAAACGTTATTTCTTGTACGACACCTTGACTCCAACATTTGTTACAGAACATTATTAGTAATCTATACATAATGTTTCGCTGTGTTGTTGAAGTGTTTTGAAGCGCATCAGACCTTTTTTTGCACTGGGAGATAGGAGCGCAAGAACCCGGAAGCGCAGCGTGACGTCATACAAACAATTGGAAAATACAGCAGAACAGCGTGTAAAAGTTCGTATCTCAATTTTTTCTTTGCATCTCGTACACATTTCGTAACGCAAAGCATTCATATCTAGGGGTACCACTGTACTTATTTTCTCTGCACGTACAAGACAATCTCATCAAGATGAATCCCGGGAGGATGCAGGTCTCTACCTCACAGCTCATCGATGTCTGGGTCAATTTGAGAAAGGCCAATCGTTTTGCCCACACTACATTTCTGCATTTGACAGGTGCTTCTATCCACAGCCACTTACATTTCAAGGAATTAGACGGGTTGAGTGCATTAAGTTCTTGCTTTCCCTGAGGTCTGAACTTAAGACCTTGGCAACAGGAAATCCATGTTCACATAAGTATGTGCTGGAGACAGGCGTCAGAGATTTGAAGGGGCCAAGGTGAGGGTGCTTGGGTTTTATTCAGAATTTTTTGTGTAATCCTGTGAGATGAAGTTCCTGGCAACGCCCATAGTTCTTACGTCCACCCACTGATTAATCAGATTAGTCACTAGTAGGGGTGTAACGGTGCGCTAAAATCGTATTCGGTTCGGTACAGTGTCTTGGAGAGCTCGGATCGGTTCATTTTCGGTACAAAACAATAAGAACTTACATAATCTTTATTTTGAAAAGCTGCCAATACACAATAGAATTCTTGCATAAAATAAACAAATGTGACAAAAATTGCACTCTTTATAAAGAAATACACATTTTTTTTTATAAAAAATGAAATACTGCAACTAGTTAGGATAGATTACCTATCCACATTTTCTGAAGAGAGCATAGATCTGGTTGCAGTGACAATATCTCCAGCAGTAGAAAATGTTAGATGTGTTGCCTGCCCGATCTCCGTGGAACAATGTCGGCATACAACTTTACATTTATCCACTCGTCTATCCCCGTTATGTATTTTATCAGAGAAGCCAAAGTGTTCCCAAACAGGAGACCGTAGTGAGGTGGGAGGGTCTTCAAGCTACCCGTGCAGCTCTACTGTGCTTCACTCAATAGCGTCCGTGCAGAAACTCGCCTAGGAACATTGTTCCGCTGCACTTAATATTGCGCTAATAATAAATTTATATAATTTAATAACAATACCGAATACCGAAACGGTACGCAAGTGTACCGAACCGAACAGGCCGTACCGAAACGGTTCAATACATCCCCGTGAACCGTTACACCCCTAGTCACTAGTACAGCTCATCTCTATGCAGATCCGGTGCACTGCCTTACCCGGAGGTGCTGAAGAACACTCAGAGGAAGTGTGTTTGCTGTCGATTATAATGTAATAGTCGTCAACAGTTTTTAAAGCGCTGCTCAGTGTTATGGTCATTGCTGAATTCTGACTGGCAGGTGAGGGTTGGTCAGCAGGGGGCGCAGCGCGAGCATGACGGAGGGAGTAATGTGGCTAAAAGGCACAAAAGTGCTAGCATAGAGAACTCAAATAGTTCTTGTAATGGCTTTAAAATAATACTTAACATCCGCGACAAGAGCATCTCCTGAAGCTCAAAACGAGATCACAAGATGGTACTGTGTCAGAATGAGCAGCACTACTCTTTATTCCGTCAATAAAAGAAGCTCTGAACACAAGCAGTGGCCTCTTACTGGTACTCTTCAGCGACAGTCATCTCTTTGCTTTTACTTCCCAGTTTTTGTGCTTGTAAAAAGTGTCTTCTTCGGCTAAGAAACCCCCGCCCCTGGACACAAAGATCAGGATCATTAAAAGCCATCACTAGCCCACGCCCACCAGAAAATATGACAATCACATAATGAGGACCATTTACTCTGAAATACATTAGTGGAGGTTCAACAGCTAATTAAAAAAAAAAAGAGAAGAAAACAACAAGGATTCCTTACGAAGATTGTGTTGAGGTCTCCCCCATCATTGGCCCAAGAAGAGTCCGCATCTGAAACACAGAACAACTCAAACCAACAGCAGGAGAGGACCTCCTACTTGCCCCTTAAATCACAGGCAGAAAGAAAATCGTAAACATTTTTTATAGGGATTTTTTTCCATTATTAAGTTTACTCTTAGTGGCACAGAGGTGCAGTGGGTAGCACTGTGGACTACCAGTTAGAAGGCTGCCGGTTCGAGGCTCGCCGGTGACCTTCCTGGAAGGAGTTTGCATGTTGTCCCCATGCTTGTGAGGGTTTCCCCGGGGTACTCCGGTTTCCCCACAATGCCAAAAAAATGTGCGGTTAGGTTAATTGAATGATCTAAATTCCCCTTAGGTGAGTGAATGTTGCCCTGTGATGGACTAGCGACCTGTCCAGGGTGTACCCATGCCTCTCACCCAATGTGTGCTGGAGACCGCAGACCTCCGTGACCCCATGAAAGGGAATAAGTGGGTTGGAAAATGAATGAATGAAAGTTTACTCTTGTATTTCTTGTAAACACATGGCTTACAGAGTTATTACAGAGTTCATGCACATATACTCCTGTGCATGTACCTACTTACCTACCTACCTACCTACCTACCTACAGTAATGCTTGGACTGCTATTGTTTTTTACAAACATGTTTAGGTGAAATAATTGTTTGTTGAAAAGTCAGCTCTCTGAGAAAAACAATGCAAGTTTCGTCAGGACGGGCCACAGAGTTATTCCGTGTGATTTTAAGAGCTTCACGTTACACAAGGGCCGATCGATCCGATACGCTGTACTGTAATCTCGAAGCGGGGCATTGCTGGCCTGAGCATGCTGAGCCCGATCCTCAGCCCAGCCCCTTTCACTGCACGCCACAATCAGATACACTCTCTGCGAGGACAGTGTTGTCTGAAGACGGCACTCGTGTTTCAAAAGTTGCCTTTTGCACAACAACATCTGATAAAACATCGCTGGCACACCAAGACATTTTTATTTACTGTTCTTTTTCCATCTTGGTCAGTAAAAAAAGTTGACGGGGTCTCCTGATAGAGCTGACAATTCCTTTCTAGCTGAGCAAAACACAAGAAGCGCCGCCCTCTTCTAACTTTCGCTGATTGGATATTTCATTGATTTATTCAGATATTTACTCGTGGACGTTGTGCCTTTACACATGTGAAAATAATATTCAAACAAGGAAAAGAAAAACCGTGGTTCACAAAAGCGCTCTCGCACAAGTCTGGTGGGAGCATTTTATATTAAACTCCTGTTTCACACGGCATGCGTTTCCGGCTGCTTGCAAGCGCTACAGCGCAAGGATGTGGTGAGAGCGAAAAGTGACGAACTCACATCAAGAAATGATGAATGGAAATACAGTCTACAGAAACTGGAGAGACTTGCTCCACATCCCATAAATAGAGTGGAAAATGGAAGCAGTACTCCAAAATTCAGCAAGGAAAGAGCAGGACAAAGTAATGCTTCAGAAAATACTCAAATAGACTCCTGTGCACAAACATCTTAAAGTTACAGAAATTAAGAAAGGCCAAGGAGAGAATTACAAAGGAGTGTTGGAATAAATATTTGGTAACTGTTAAAGGCCATTAGTGTCAAATGCTAACATAAAGTAGTCTGAATGTTCATTTCTAAAAATAAAGAGAGGTAGGGAGAGCGCTACTGGTGATAACCACTAGGGGTCAGTACTGATTAATATGGTGTAAGACGATGTTACATGAGGAGTGAAATAAAGGTTCTGTGTGCATCAGGATCGTGTTTATTGCCATGTAAGTGAAGGGGATTCACATTACTAGGAATTTGCCTTAGTGATTGGTGCATACAAAGAACATATAATCATTTACACGAAATAAGATCAAACTAAGATAAACATTACGGTAAATAAATGTATATCCAAGGGATACCAATAGGGTCACTGATCGTCTCAATGTGAGGCAACAGTCAAGCTGATCTAAGTGCTGCCATGACAGGGTGCTTTAAATCCCGTTTGCGTTACAATATACTGTCTTTTCAGAGGAAAATCTTTTTAAAGTTCAGTCTTTCCCATAGGCTTATGTTGGTTGGAAATTATTCTGCAACCAGCAACGTGATGCCGCAGTTTGACTTTACTCCACCACGTGACACACTTGGTACCTAACAACATGGCGACGCGACACCCGCGTTCCTCGCGTCCTATATTATAATTTTGTAAGAATGACATAAAGAAGCAAGAAAGAACAAGAACAAGAACAACACGAACATGGTGAACCCAGCCTTATTGAACTGTCTGTTGAAAACAAGAACGATGTGTGAAGCTGAATGGAGCAAAAGCCGGTTGACTTCGCAGCACCGTTCGTTCACCTCTAACTGGACGTGATCACACTCACCTTTATCAGCAGTTTCCGCAGCAGAAAAGCGTTGTTTAGGGAGGGCATTTGTTTTATGCCTGTAACGACGAACAAATGTCCAGTTTAACCAAACGTTGTTGTTTATTACAATAGTTCGTTTACGTAAAGCTGTCAGACCACGAAGTGGCAGTTGCGCATAGGACGCCGCCATTTTTTGCTCTTCCTCGCGATGGGCGGAGCCACCGCGCATCTCCAGAGCTTCTTCTTCTTCGGGTTTCATGGCGTTGGCAAACCAACGTACCGGTGCATTACCGCCACCGACTGGACTGGAGTGAGGAACAAGAGCTTGTGCCCTACTAACTTTCTATCGTTTCTTACATAGTATACGATTCTATTGCATAGCTTGCATGTTTAAAAAGTATAATATGTCATCATATATGCTCTGTGATGAATAAGTTTGTTAATGAAAGATCCTTTATTTGCTTCCCTTTGATAATCTGAAATAGCTGAGTTCTTTCCTGGTCATATTTCTTGCAATGGAATAGCACACATTCTACGGTTTCTATTTGTTTACACGGTGAACATTCTCCTGTTGGATGTTTGCTGATTAAATACAGCGTATACTATATAGTCCTGTGTGCCCTATCCTCGGTTCTGTGCATATATTTCCATTTCTTCTATTTCGGTTCTCGTTTCTTCAAGCGCCGATTTGACTTTGAAATCTGTATAGGTGTCTGCCTGTCTCATTAGAATCCCAGTCTTCTTGCCACATTGATTGCACATATTTGTTGATGAGTGTATTGACTTCTGCTTTACTTATTTGTATATACAATTCAGTTTGCTTTTCCTGTAGAGATTTTTTGGCTAATAGATCTGCTTCCTCATTCCCTTTGACTCCAGTATGGGCAGGAACTCAAACAAAGCAAACAGCTGAACCTTTTCCTTCTATTATAAGTAATGTATGGAGTATCTTATCAATGAGATCCATCCTGCTTTCCGATTTTTCATTCTTTATGATTTCAAGAGCTGTCAGATGCAATTATACCGTTTTTGATTTCTTTCTTTTTAATCCACTGCAGACCCAACAAAATAGGCATTAATTCTGTGGTATATACTGAGAGGTGATTGGATACTCTCTTGCTGTTTTATTGCTTGGTACATAAATAGCTGAACCTGCTATTCCTGTGATTGGATCTTTAGAGCCATCAGTGAAGATCATGACTGATGTAATGAAATGTTTCTGAAGAAACTTCTGAACTAAGATTTGTTTTGGAAGTTCTGTTGTTTTTGATTTCCTGTTGTATGTTTAGATTAACACTCGGTTGGAGGAATGACCAAGGGCAGTGGGAGAGATTGAGATTGTGTTTGTATACTTGAATTGATCTAGTCCTATTTGTTTTGCTATTGCATCTGCTATCCATCTGAAACTGGAGATGTTTGAGGTGTTATGTTCCCAGCAGTCCTTCAGTATATTCTTAACTGGATGCATATCATTGTGTCCTTGAATGCTTGCCCAATAATTCATCATCTGTTTTGTTCTTCGTATTTTTAAGTCATCTCTCCGTGTTTGCAGATGACATTGTGATCTGTAGTGAGAGCAGAGAGCAGGTGGAGGAAATCCTGGAAAGTTGGAGGCCAGCTCTAGAAAGAAGAGGAATGAAAGTCAGTCGCAGTAAGACAGAATACATGTGTTTGAACGAGAGAGAGGGAAATAGAACAGTGAGGTTACAGGGGGCTGAGGTCAAGAAGGTGCAGGAGTTTAGGTATTTGGGGTCAACAGTGCAGTGCGACAGGGAGTGTGGAAAAGAGGTGAAGAGACGAGTGCAGGCAGGTTGGAGTGGATGGAGAAAAGTGTCAGGGGTGTTGTGTGACAGAAGAGTGTCAGCAAGAGTCAAAGGAAAGGTGTACAGAACAGTAGTGAGACAAGCTATGATGTATGGGTTAGAGACTGTGGCAGTAAAGAAGAGACAAGATGCAGAGATGGAAGTAGCAGAGATGAGGATGTTGAGGTTCAGTTTAGGAGTGACGAGGATGGACAAGATTAGGAACGAGCACATCAGAGGGACAGCTCAGGTTGGTTGTTTTGGAGACAAAGTCAGAGAGGCCAGATTGAGATGGTTTGGACATGTGCAGAGGAAGGATAGTGGTTATACTGGTAGAAGGATGTTGGAGATGGAGATGCCAGGCAAGAGGTCAAGAGGACGGCCAAAGACGAGATATATGGATGCACTGATCGAGGACATGAAGTTAGTTGGCGCAAGACTAGAGGATACTGAGGACAGAGTTAGGTGGAAACGGATGATTTTGGATTGACCCCTAAACTGGGAACAAGCCGAAAGGAAAAGAAGAAGACGAAGACTTTTTCTCCTATTTCCACCTGAATCACAGCCACTGGAGATGTTCTGAAGGCCCCACTACAAATCCTCAATGCCTGAGCTTGCAGAGTACGATTTTGATTTTGCCGCAGACATGTAAGCTAAGCAACCATAGTCAAACAGTGACCTCATGAGGGCCCGATAAACATTCAGTAGTGATGCTCTGCTTGCTCCCCATTCCTGCCCTGCCAGACATCTGAGTATATTAATAACTTTTTTTTGGCATTTGTCTTCCATGTCAGTTTTTCATCAAACCACATGCCCAGGAATCTAATTGCTTGATCTAGGGGTTGTCTGTTAAGTTTTAAGGAGAGTGGAGTGCATCGGGGACATTTTGAGAAGCAAATAATTTGAGTCTTTGCAGCTGATAGCTTAAAACCCCATTCATTGGTCCATTTTCTCTCTGATTGTTACGGCCTGAGAGGAGTCGTTTATTTATTTTTACATTAGTTATTGGTTTGAGTTTTCTCTCTCTCTCTCTCTCTCTCTTCTATCTTTGTCCTGTGGTTTTCTTTCGCAGGTTCGGGCCTGGTTCATGATTTTCACCTGTGACTCATTCGGTTATCATCCTGGAAGGAGGTTACATTGACATTCATTTACATTTATGTATTTAGCAGACGCTTTTATCCAAAGCGATAAGGTTCCTGATGTCTGTCAACCAATCAGGATCCATTGGTTCTGGAGCGCGACTCCTTGTTGGTCTGAGGGGCTTTGTCATTGATCCGCCAGCTGATTGCTCCTCTTCGTTTGGTGCCTGGTTGTGTCTCTGGCAGCGGCTGGGTTTTCCCAAGAGCCCGCCTTCGGACACTGCTGCGGGGCGCGCTTTGATATACACATGCATCTGTTTATTTTCTCCTTGACTTTTGTTTTGGATTGCGAAGCCGAGAGTTTGTTGTTTTGTTTTATAGTTAGGGTGCAAGACGAGAGGAGAACGAACTACCTTCCCCCTTGCTAGTTTAGTTTGTTTAGGTTAGGTTTTTGTACGTCTCTGGCTTCTTTTGTATATGATTGTAAACAAATATCCTTTGCTGCGCTCCAATGCTTTTCTTTTCCTTGCAAAAAAAAGCAATTAATAATTTCATTTAACAAACTTATTTGTTACATCCTCACCCCTAGCCTCTAACGCCACTAGGGTTGTAACACTGATATATTTTATGTTCCGACCCATACTCCACAAGGCTCTATCATCAGCATATAGAGATCTGACAATGTTGTCTTTTATCTTGGAAAATATGTCATTGAACAATAAAGGACTACAGACACTACACAGCGGAGTTCCCTTGTCTACCGGATGAATTTTGGATTATTCTTCTACAACCCTTACTTGAATGTTCATGTTGTTGAAATGTATGTTTCAAAATACAGCTTGTACATCTTTGTTGGTTTGTGCTTTTCTTATGTCATCTGCTAGATTTAGTATTGCGGAAGTTTTCGGAAACCATTCTAATGTTGACACAGAAGGGTTAAGGTACGTTCACATCGAACACGTTTCGCGCGGAAAAAAACACTACTCATTTACATTTAGATTAATATATTTAGCAGACGCTTTTATCCAAAGCGACTTACATTGGGAGTAAACATCAAGCAGTTTGGTACTCGCGAGTAAATGCACGCGTGTTTAATTTCCTTTTGATTGGTCGTTTCTCGCGGCAGAGCCGCTAAATGCATACTTGACATTCAGGTGTTGATTGGAAAGCGAGGATCAGTGGGAGGAGCTACAGGCGCAGCATTGGTTTGAAAAATGGCTGACGGGATTGTCAAGTTTCTGCATCACTAAGCTTTGAAATGCTCCAAAACATCAAAAACGTGGTCGGGGCTATAGGAGCTTAGAATCCTACAAAGATGCACCCTGCTCAACGTGGTTCACTAACACAGTGGTTCTCAAAGTGGGGGGCGCTCGGAAGGGGGGGGGGGCTCTTCTCTGCTCTTCTCATCAATCAGCAGATGAGAAGAGAAAAAAAATAAACAGCCAAAAGACGTAGAACACATGTGTCAAACTCAAGGCCCGCGGACCAGATGTGGCCTGCCATATAATCTAATGTGGCCCGTGAGAGCTTAAAAGTTTTGAGTGTCTAAAAAAACTACATTTCCCATAATGCCTTTGGCATACTCACGAACGAAACGGCAGAGCTGCCATTTCTCACACATTGAACGTAAGAATCACGCATTTGAGTGATTTTTCACGCCACACCTCCGATTTCTCACGCTAAAATACATTTCAAGATGGGCACAGCTAATAGTTTATCTGTGATCTGTGTCTTGAGCCTGATGATAAAAGATGATCGATTCTTTTAAAGGTTTAAAGGGGGGCTTGACCAAAAAAGTTGGTCAAGAGAACCACTGCACCAACATTTCCACAGGAGCTTCAGTTTGGACCGCAGTCGCGTTCAGCGGGAGCTTCGACTGATCCAACCCCAGCTCCTAACCTGTTGCACGGGCAGCTCCAACAGGAAACCCGCGCGTCTGTCTCTGGTCAGTATTCATGATAAATTCTGTGTAAATAATGACCAAGAACCTCCTAACCTAACGAATGGACGGGACTTTAATAAAAAGATAAATAACTTTCGTTTTTAACAATAAAAGCAACATGTTAAAAATGCTGTAATCATATAATATAATTACTGTATTTGTTTAATTTAAAAATTTACATTTATACAGTACAATATTGTATTTCTAAGTAATCTCAAATGAACTATACATTAACTTGGTTCTAGTGAAGCAATAAACTGTATTTAACAGTGTTTTACTTTAGTTTTTATTACAGTATACTCATATATTATATGAGTTACATATAATTATAGTTTTACTTTTGGGGAATATATATTCCACAGAAACATCAGAATTACCAAAAAATGTCATGATGGTAAAATACTTCTCTGTAGTACAGTTAAAACACTGCATATGTAATTGTCACGTTTTTTTTTTTTTAAATTGCAATACTGATGGTGAAACAAGTAAATCAGAACAAATGCTAAATACAGGTGAAGTTAGAAAGTTTAAACTGCTATTGTGGATCTGCAATCTGCCTTTAAATGTTTGTCTTCTCTCCTTCTTTCAGATTGACGGTGGAGACTCCAACCTGGTCATCATCAGCATCTTCATTGCTGGTATTTCCTGAGATTCCAAGATTGTCTCGGATGCTGGGACTGCATTTTGGAACTGTTTGGTGGAGGAGTTTATGGCTGGACTCTTCACTGATGAATGGAGGTCCATTACTGAAGGTTGTTTGGTGGAGGAGTTAATGGCTGTGCTCCTCACGGATGAATGGAGGTCCATTGCTGAAGGTTGTGAGGAGAAGAGGAGTCTCTTTGGAGGTCCTGCTCTGCCTGGAAGCACTGGATGAATATATTAAAGGGTTTCTCTAGAGCCCAGCTGATGGTTTCATTAAAACCTTGTTTCGAACTCTCGTGATTTCCATGATTCATGAAATGTTCTTGTTTTCAAATAAAAAATGGAGTCAACCTTCAAATAAAACCCATGTCTCAAAGCTTCTTTCTCATTACACAACACCAGTCCAATCACACATAGCAAAGCTTCCCCAGGCAGTGGGTCTATTGTACATGACTTCTCATAGGTTTAAAGGTTCATAGGTTCAACTTTAAAGATGAACATGGTATTCACAACCGAGTCTCACCACGGTGGGGTCTTTCATCAAAAAGTTCTTAGGTTGGCACGTTTTTTGAATGACTGAGGCTCTGTGAGACGCTTCACACCACTAGCCTAGATATAATCGATCAATAATACTATATTGATCAATGTCCTGGGGTGACTCTCCACTTCAAAGAATGCCGTATCACAACCACTAAACACATTGGGTTAGGAGATGGTATGCAACGTGTCAACTCCAAAGAGCTTGACTAAGAGAACCCATAGATGGGTAAAAGTTCCTGTTTTTTGTTTTTCTATTCTTCAAGATGAACAATGGTATTCACAACCCTCCCCAAAATATGCGGACCAATAGGGTGTACCACACCAGTCAATGGCCTACGTCTTTAAAAGGGTTGCGACCAAAGTGTCGGGATATCAGTATCATCTCTTCAGACCGTCAATATCATAACAAAATGGCTGGTGAGTTATACATTTTTAAAACATCATAGAATATATTTTATATTCAAAATGATTTCTTCTCTCTTCAGCAGTCGGCGGTGATAGACGCTCTGTTCTCTCTCTCCCTTATCTCTTATCATCCCAGCTTTTTTTTCAGGTTCTTTGTTTTTTGTCCGTCTGCAGAGACTCTCACTATCCTGCTCTCTAAATAAAAGGAACTATGGATCTGATCAACTGGTCTCTGAACGCAATTGACACCATTTTCTTGACGAGGAGCGTGGGTTCGAGGGGACCCACCAGTCCTGCTGGAACTTATGCTGCTGGCTACACGATGGACTCCTGGTTGAAGTGGAGAATCTTGTGCCTGGCCGCTCTGTCCCTGGAGGATGTCGAAGACATCTACATAATTGATAAACTGTGATAACTGGGATTCTGCTGATTGGAATATGTGGACACGCGTTAGATGAAATAGATGAACTTCTAAAAACTATTAACTCTAATGACCCAACAGAAGAAAACACACCCCTCTGGTGGACAAACACAGATAAGTAGAACTATTGCTCTGGATGAAATAAACTCTAATGACCCAACAGAGGAAACACTCCCCTCTGGTGGACAAAATATGGTAGACCAAACATAGATGAGTTAGCTACCCTTCTAAGTCACAACGGATTTACAGATCCCTCAACCGTTTTCAAATTCTCATCTCTCTGAAAGCAATGATGATCTAATAAGGGTGATACAAAGAATTCAAAACAATAATGAGTTTGATGAAGACACATTACCCATCCATGATGGTGACCACTACTCTACTGATCATGTTTCTGAAATGGGTGAGAGTGAGATTGTAAACCCGCTTGGGGGGATTCAAAGGTTAATTGACTGTTTGGGTGATAATCAACCGCTCCAAAATAATGCTGCCTCACCACCAATTGATGTAGTTCAGAGTGGGGATGGTGGTAATCGATATCAAATTCAGCAGAGACCACGATTCAATGGTGTTGAACTCCGGAGATCATTCAACTTACGCAATGTACGGTCGACAGATTTTGCAGATTATCACAACAGAGTGTACAACATTTTGAATGAAGTCATCACAGATGCTAGAGAGGTGGGGGGTGTTACGTCCCTCTATTTATCTGGTCTAGGGGATACCAATAAATAAGGGATTTTTAACATTAAGATTGAAAGTAAATGTAATGAACCAGATGTTTATGGAAATATAGATGGAAAAATGGCAAATACACAGAGAATTTATTATCTAATACAACTAATTACAAGCCCCAAACAAAATAAAGGTGCAAACAAGAATCAACCAAACAAAGAAACTCTATCCCTAACTAAACAAGAAATAAGGGTGAAGGTACTTCGTTCCCCTCACCCACTATCTATCCCTAAACAGAAATAAAGACAGCAAATCACTGAACAAAAACTAATGAGTCAAACACATGCAACAACAAAAACTTCTACCTGTGATCTAAACAAACTGATCTTACACAACAAACTGACTTTTTCTATCTCTCAAACAATAACTTGCTTCCGGCTACTCCCACTAAACTGCCCTCCTCTCCAGACGGGAAGTTGTTCTTTTATAGTCCTCCCCCTCGGTTAGGAAGCAGACATCTCATTGCTGATTGGTGGGAGTGACCAGGAAGCTGTTTCTCAAGGGAAGGGACCAGGGGCCTGTACCATGAACGTAGATGAACAAACTCAGAGTTACAGGATTAGTTTTGGGTTGACAAATCTAAACCGATGCAATCAGGCATTAATGGTACCATGATGAAGCTCATCAACTTTCTTTGTTAACCCAGGCTTTGATCCTTAAGCATGATTACTTGAGGCGCGCGCGTGCACATAAAAGAGTGACGTCCCACAGAACAACCAATTGCGTTCGACATGGAGAGAGGGAGGTCCTTATATTTCTCCGCTGAGGAGCAAACTATTATAATGCAGAAATACAATGAATTTAAGCACGTTTTACAAGCGCGCAGTAATACCGTGTCTGCTGCCAAAGCGAGAGAAGACTTTTGGAGAAAGATTGCGGATAGCGTTAATGCGTAAATTAAATACATATTGTATACATCAAGGTCTAATTATGTATATGTAACGTTAGTTTATGTATTTGCACGCCCGTAAAAATTATGCTAACACTTTACAATAACAGTGTAATTGTTAAAAGCATTCGACCGGACAAATGAAGAATGATCACTAAAGTTGTAGTGTTACTAACTACTTTTCAATTACTGGATTTCTATATATGCTTTCACTGCTGGACTACTGTTAACATTTAAAATCATTTAAAATTATTTTTAAAATCTGTATCTTTCATACAAGTAACTATCTGGGAAGGCAATGGGATCTTGTCTGTCCCTAAAAACTCTTTCTCTGCGAAGCGCTCTTCGAACAATTTGCGCGAAAATGTCCACGGGATTTCTCAGAAAAGGACAAGCCATTACAACAGACACTAGAAATTAGTTGCGTCACTTAAATGTTCACTACTGATTGGTCAAATTTAGTTTTGAGATCTCAAATCCAGAACTTAACCTGCCCCGGAGCAGGTTAGCCGTGCAGTTACCATGGCAATGAACACCAACTGAAGCCGAGTTTCTTTCATGGTACCTTAAACCCAGCATTGGTGCAAACTAATCCTAAACTTACCTGGCTAGCCAGCTAATCCGGCTTCATGGTACAGGCCCCTGGAACACAGAGACAAACATGCATGCCTGCTAACAGCAGACATATATTTTTAAATATGAACAAAAATAAACTCGCAGGGCGTAACAGGGGTGATGGAAGCTGTAATGGGAAAATGCTTTCTGTGCCATCCATGTATACACTTTTATTGTGATTTTATTAGTCAAATGATTCTTGTGCTATGTGTTTTCTGTATACAGTTTTATTCTGGGTCTTCCTCTTGATTTTCCCTTGAATATGTCTCAATGTCATTTAAGCCCAACCTTAACATCTTGTACTGTGCCTTGAAGCTTATCCTCCTGTGCTCCATGAAATGAAGATACCAATATCTCTAGACCCCTAGGCACCACACCAACACGCCATAACATCTCTGACCAGAACGTAGGAATCAACTCTGGTGCCTGACATCCTACATACGTAAGGAGTCTAATCAGAAGGACATGAATGACGCACAGGAGGGTGGTCTCCACGTTACAAATAGAGGGCTCCAGAAACTGTCAGACATGTTCACATTGAGAACGCTGTTCTCTGTGTTTTGTGGTCTTCTCACTGTGAATCATCAATAAAGAAGCTTCTTTCTTAAAATGGTTTTCTGTGCTGTTTGTTTCCTCAAGACGGTCTCTCTCTCTCAGCAAGGTGAAGGCTCATTTCCACCACAGTTCTGGCACCCCAGATGGGACTCCTCACTGGTGGCTGGTCCCGGCGATCCTCACTGGACTGATAGACGCGGCCGAGTCTCCGGAGTCAGGTTTCTCCGCCCAACCACAAAAAAAAAGTTGGAAGGGAGTCGAGTGGGAATTGCTGGGGCCTGCCTCAGGGACGGAGTTCATCGGACAAACCTTCACTTGAAAGGTACAAATTCTTAAATATTAGCAGTATGCAATTATTCCAGATTGAATGACTAAATTTTAGAAATAGCAACCAGATTGCATGAAGTGCGAGCGCTCTGCAAGAATAATCGCCGGAGGGCCGAGTTTCCTGTGAGCCTTTCCCCTCACAGGAGGCCCTAAAGTAAATGATTATTGGGTGATCATTGGGACGCGGTCCTGGCACCCCGAGAGTTTCCCGTGAAAGAGAGTCACGGAAGTTTTAAGCAAGTTTTTATATAGGGAAAAACTGCCCCAGAACAGACGTGTTTCCCTGGGAGTAGAGTCTGCGCAGACCCCATCCAAGGAAGGATGGTTCGCGAGGCTGCTTTCATAGCAATCTTTTTTCTAAAATAAGCCAGTGATCTGAGAGAGAGATGGGGAACAGGCGCAGTCAACAAAAAAAATATTTATAAAAACTTAAACATTAGAAAAAGCTGTAAGCCTCACAATAATATAAATGTGTTGAGAATGAATGGCCCACAGAGTGTGAAGTTGCTGAATGAATGGATTAATGTGCAATATTTTAATCCTGAGAGGAAGTCTCAGTGTTTTACAGTTGAACCACTTGCAGCAGAGATTAAAGAAGACAAACCAAAACAAAGGCCGATAAGATGAGGAAAGCCTTGCTGATATGGAAGGAGGTAGAAAAAAAGGAGAAACAGAAGGGAAAGTCAGACACACTCACCCACACACACAAAGCACAGAACAAATAGGATTTTTGTTTTTTACACATTTTTTTATTATACTTATTTAAAATACCTTTAGTTAAATCTATCCTTTCTGTCCAGCTGCCTCTCCTGTCCTTTGCTTGTCATCTGTATAGATAAACCCGGACCTGGACGTGATCCCACCTCAGTGCAGACAACCCCCCGCAGCAGACACCCTACACAGCCTCAACAACAGCCTGTCGAAGAGGAGTCGGAAGCCACCCTGTGTCCAGCCTGAAGGAAGCAGCTAAGGAACACGGGAGTGTTCACACGGCCAAGCCAACAGTCCACAGCAAGCAGCAGTATGCAGTGTCTCAACAAGGTCAACACAACAACACCTTGTGATGGGACATGTCTGAACCAAATGGTTCCATCCTAGTTCTCAGACTATGGGAGGACCATCGACATCATAGGAGACATCACCACGAACATTACCATCGTTTCCCTCTCAACTTGCTCCAAGAGAAGTGGGAAGAGAGAAACTGAACTTTTCTTGACTTTTCGCTATGAGTTCAAACATCCACAAATGAACTCAGACGACTGTTGGGGAGAGAGCTTGGAGTGGACTTGCCATGTGTCCAGTACACCTGGCTTCAGCAGAACATCACCCCTTCAATCGCAACCTACGACAACAACCATATGAGCCAACCAAAGCAACAGGTGCAGAAGGACCATTACAGTCTGAATTAACATGGACAAAATCAACATGTGCAAACAGCCAGCTGGAGAGACCAGAACCTCTCTGGATTTCAATGCTAACATCAGAAAGGAAGCATTGGCTGAGATGGATTTTGGTGTGGTCCCATACAGCATGCAATCCGTTCAAACAGCATGCAGTCCATGTGGAGAAATGGATACAACAACACGAGACTTGCTAGACAAAACAGAGATAAGCACCAAGCTCAGCGGACAATGCTCCACACACACTCTGATCAAGTTCACAGAGGAAAACACCACTGAGGAGACAAGCTGCAAAAGGACATTATACTGGACTGGATGGATGTTTATTTGTGGAAACACTGGACATTGGAGAAGCAAGTTCCCATTCAGACCAAGCAGGAGACCAACATCATCTAGCAGATTTAAAGAAAGGGGGCCGAGGTGAGGATTGCTCTGGGACCGGGTGAGTCACAAGTTTTTTTTACCCTCTATCTCCAAAAAGAGGCGATTGATACTAACATCATTGTTTCTTTTTGCAAAGAAGAAATGCTTGAGCTTTCTGATGCAGACAAAAGAGTCAAACATTTGCAGAATATTCTTCACAGGCATTGAAGAGAATGCCTTTACTAACAATCCCGACTGAAAGAATCAGCCAGTTGAGTTTATTAGTTGACTCTGGAG
This sequence comes from Danionella cerebrum, assembly GCA_007224835.1. Classification (NCBI taxonomy): domain Eukaryota; kingdom Metazoa; phylum Chordata; class Actinopteri; order Cypriniformes; family Danionidae; genus Danionella; species Danionella cerebrum. The sequence goes on along the minus strand of SRMA01027266.1, from coordinate 113,992 downwards.
CAGGTAATTCAGGGTTAGGATTTGATGAGTTGCAAAATCCAAATTTTATATGAAAAATGTATGTTAAAAATATTTATCACAAAATGTTGCGCATGAGTGACCCATTCAGTGAGGTCTCTAATAAATCTGACTTTAGCTTTCATTTTTGATTAATTAGATGAACAAATTGATGTAGGGATAAAAATAAATGAATTCACTGTGGAGCTGATGATTTATCTGTTCTGTTTACTGAAAACTCATTTGGTGCAACCCGTCTTGCCTGAATCATTGTTATTATCTGAAACTTTCTAGAAATACACATGAACACATCACAAAAGAAACTGGCAAAATACAGAACATGCCAGAGATATCAGAACTTAGGAAAATCCCACTGATATACACGCCGCACTGTTTGTAGAAGCCAGGGTCAAAGCAGAGATTGTGAAGCTGACTGGCAGGAAGAGAGTGCAGGGCATGTTTTAGAGACTGTAATGGGATGAAGAGTGATGCTGTGTTGGAATTGATGTGTCATGTGTGAATGAGAGAAAGGGCAAAACCAAATTTATTAAAAATAAGCATTTTACCTCATGTGGCATTGGCTACCATCAAAAATAAAAATTTTAACAGAATCCTAAAAACAATTCAAAGACTGATGGATGAGGAGCAATCTCTCCATTGAGAACAAAGATGTGTGGTATAATACCACTTGGGATGTATATTTTATGAAAAAATTGTATTTGGCTAACTGAAACAAAAACATGTGTATAGTTGACTTCTGATCATGGTACCAGTCTAAAGGACAACAGGACAACAGATAAGCATGCACTAAATTTAAATGACTGACCCAAGTCTGAAAGGGGTTCCTGAATAATTATGTTTAAGGGGTTATCTGGAATTGACAAGAAAATTGTTCTCTGGACCAAATTGAAAAGCAATTGCAGCAATAACACCGGTGTTAAAATCATTATCAAAAGCAGGGGTTATAGTTTCATATCCAACCATTCCAGTGCACACCCAAATTTCCCAGTATAAAAGACTAAAACCCCAGGTGTACCTGGAGGGTGATTTTTGTTAAAGATCTGAAAGCTTTTAATGATGCAAGAACTCAGAAAAACCCATACAATGTTCTGTCATTAATTACACCAGGAAGCAAATGGATCTCATTGGTGGACCTGACAGACTGATTCTTTTTAAGCTTTCCATTTGACAAAGGCTATTAACACTGGTTTACATTGTCCTTTGATCAGAAACCATTACACATTCACTGAACTGTGTCACGATTATTGTTTCATAAACTCTTTGAAAGTATTTGAAAGCTTGTGCTAGAGCTTGTTACGAGAGACATGTCAAAAGATATAAAACATTGGTGATAAGGTTAACAATAAATTACTAATGGATCCATTTTAAATTTGTAACATTTAAAATCTATAGAGTGAACTGATCAGTGCTAAACTTATTTCTGTGGCAGGAATAGGTTCATGTATGAAAAGCCACACTGCGCAGCGATGATTGTGTGAAGAAAAGATTTTGCTCTTCTCCACAATCTCTTTTCTTTCTCTACAATTGTGTTTTTAAATTATAATGATGCTGTAAATGTTGAATCAAATATTGTTGTTTTTTTCATTAATTTCACAGGAAGATGGGGTGTTGCTGGAACCCAATGACACTTGTCTCCAAAAGAAGCTTTTTCAATTTTATGTGAATTTGACATAATATTTCAAAAAGGGGGGATGGTAACAAAGATACAGAGTATCGTAATAGTCTTAAAAAAATAAAAATTTTAACAGAATAATGTAAAATAATTTGATCTGCAGAACAACACAGTGTGGTATGTGATGTGTGGACCCTGTGACATCATTCCCTGAGTGCAAACATTTCAATTGTTGTACTCTTTTAATTAATGTAGATTTGAGAGCCCCTGATAATGCATTCCAATTTTTGTACATGGATATGATCTGCTATGTGTCGTGATGATGCCACTTCATTTGGGTAAAATGTTTTTAACTTCAGTTTATAATTGAGTTAATTATTTAATTGGTTTCAGACTCTGATCAGATGACTATTTCCTCATCGTGGGGTGAATAGGCAGGAGATGGGCCTGTTCAGAGGACCAGGGAGAGCTGAAGAAGCAGAGAGAGAGCAGGAAGTGCTAGAGCCGAGCAGATCTTTAATGAGTGGTTCACTGCTGGTTGTGAAAGGCAGAGAGAGCTGTAGAGCCTGCCTGATATACAAAGCACCTGAGTGAACCAGTGCTATACTGGAATGACCCACCAGCTGCATGTCTCAGAGAAGAGAGCAGGGTGATGCGCTGTTTTAGGCATTTAGGTCTGAGTCAAGTTGGAAGACTCAAAAGTATAGCTGCTTGAGGTTTTGCTGCTTAGCACCTTTTGTTTCTGTTTGAAACTTAAGTTTATGTTTCACGGTCTGTTTTTTTTATTGTCTGTTATTGTTATTTTCTGGTTTGTCCTGAGTTTGTTTTACTCACCATTGTGGCTCAATAAAACCACTTGTCACCAGAGAAAACCAACAAAGTGGCACGGATGCCTTCCAGTAAGAAGGCCGGTGAATAGATCATTTATGCTGCCAACGATCAAATTCAGAGACATTTTTCTCAAATTCTTGTTTATAATTACAAAATATGTTGTTTTTTAAGTTGTAGTTTTAGATTTTTAGTAATTTTGGTAATTTAACATTGCTATAGCAGGTGGCCCAGTAGTAGAGCAAGAAAACAAAGCACTCAAATAAATATATAAACCAATCAGATATAATACAGAGACTGAGTTGTCATGGGTGAAAGCACTCCCATCATCCTCATGCATCTGTGTGTTCCTAGCCACAACGAAATGGCCTCCAATTTTAACACTGGAATTAAACCTACAGGGACAGCAGCCAAGGAGGAGCACCGGCGAAATACAAGATCTAAAGGTGTTAAACTGAATTAAATTTGTCTTCAGTTTTTCTTGATGTGTCCAGGCGAGCTTCAAACTATTCGTCCTGGCGCCCTGAGGGAGAGCTGCACAACTTCGAACCTGTCGAGTTGGTCATGATGATGGGCTTCCGAATGAGGCCGGAAGGCTCAATGTTTGCTGGGACCGCTCCACTTCCTGCTCATCACACCAGCAGCTGCAAAGATCACAGAGGGAGCCACGTGGATCCATGCTCCGCACTACGAAAGAGTCACCAGTGCAGAGGAGGTCCACCAAGTGACGTCGCTGAACCAGGGGGGATCAACCTTCATAGAGAGAGGACAACACCACATGGGCGGAAACAACGAGGGAAAAGGAGACGCAGACCTCGACGAGTAGATACGGCGAATTCCAGTGAAATGGACATGGACACTCGACTTCATCGAATCCTGAGAAGAGGCTCTGCATTCCATCTTCAGCCCTATTTTGAAATCAATTCCACCAGAAATCCTTTGTGGAGTGAACCGTTGAACGTGATGCAGAACTATAATAAAGTGGCCAGAACACCAGCCACCACGAACAAACTGTTTGCTGACGGGAGAGAATTGCTTCAACACCACCTTTATAAAAGACACAGACAATTTCAGGACACGCTGATTGAAAGGAGCAACTGCTGTGGACAGGGCCCTATGTGGACAATGACCTTTAAGGGCGGCCAAGTGTTCTACCTGAGAGGCCTCCATCTGTTTTCCACCCAAATGTAATAGGAATTATAAAGTAATAGGAATATGCAGCCAAAATAATACTCAGATTTGAACTTAAATACCTCGTTGACTCACAAAGGTCATAACGGAGAGGCACCTCGAAAAGAAATAATCTCTACAGCAATACTAGGAAAGTGCTCGGAATGATCAACGATAATGAATCGGCACAGAAGGAAACAAAACCAGAGCTTATAAAGGAAAACTCAAATGAGGGACAGCTGGCCCGGGCCCTCGCATGTACTTGGGTAAACACAAGCACGGGGAGATCCGATGGGAAACAGAACACGGAAAATAGAAAGACATGGGAAAGACGAGATGGAAACATACACGAAACCGTAAGAAAACAAGCATGAAACCGTACCATCATTTTAATACAATCATGAGAATACAACTCCATTACATCATTATAATCGTAACCTAAGACAAGGTGATAGAGGAAAAATATACAATGCTGTTTGCATGTATCGGTCATGAAATCTTGAAAACGTTGCTTTGAATACATCACTCTAGAACAGGGATCACCAACCTTTTTGAAACCGAGAGCTACTTCCTGGGTACGGATTAATGCAAAGGGCTACCACTTTGATTCACTCTTCTAAATTTATTAAAAATTAAGGATATTCATCTCTGCAAAGACACTCTTCTTCTCCTTTCGGCTGTTCCTAGTTTAGGGGTCCCCACAGTGAATCATCCTTTTCCACCTAACTCTGTCCTCAGTATCCTCTACTCTTGCACCAACTAACTTCATGTCCTCTTTCAGCACATCCATATATCTCGTCTTTGGTCTTCCTCTTGACCTCTTGCCTGGCATCTCAATCTCCAACATCCTTCTACCAGTATAACCACTATCCTTCCTCTGCACATGTCCAAACCATCTCAATCTGGCCTCTCTGACTTTGTCTCCAAAACAATTAACCTGAGCTGTCCCTCTGATGTGCTCGTTCCTAATCTTGTCCATCCTCGTCACTCCTAAACTGAACCTCAACATCCTCATCTCTGCTACTTCCATCTCTGCCTCTTGTCTCTTCCTCACTGCCACAGTCTCCAACCCATACATCATAGCTGCTCTCACTACTGTTCTGTACACCTTTCCTTTGATTCTTGCTGACACTCTTCTGTCACACAACACCCCTGACACTTTTCTCCATCCACTCCAACCTGCCTGCATTCGTCTCTTCACCTCTTTTCCACACTCCCCATCGCACTGCACTGTTGACCCTAAATTCCTGCACCTTCTTGACCTCAGCCCCCTGTAACCTCACTGTTCTATTTCCCTCCCTCTCGTTCAAACACATGTATTCTGTCTTACTGCGACTGACTTTTATTCACTTTCCAGGTGTTCCTCCACCTGCTCTCTGCTCTGACTTCAAATCACAATGTCATCTGCAAACATCATTGTCCACGGAGATTCCTGCCTGACCTCATCTGTCAACCTGTCCATCACCATAGCAAATAAGAAGGGACTCAAAGCTGATCCTTGATGTAGCCCTACCTCCACCTTTGACTCCTTTGTCTGACCTGCAGCACATCTCACTGCTGTCTTTTCTCTCATACATATCCTGAACTACTCTGACGTACTTCTCTGCCACTCCTGACATCCTCATACAGGACCATAGCTCCTCTCTCGGCACCCTGTCATACGCTTTTTCTAAATCCACAAAGACGCAGTGCAGCTCCTTCTGACCATCTCTGTACTTCTCCATTAACAATCTCAGAGCAAAAATTGCATCAGTAGTGCTCTTCCTGGGCATGAAGCCATACTGCTGCTCACAAATATCCACTTCCCTTCTTAGCCTAGCTTCCACTGCTCTTTTCCAAAGTTTCATTGTGTGGCTCATCAACTTTATGCCTCTGTAGTTGTTACAACTCTGCACGTCACCTTTGTTTTTAAAGATTGGCACTAGGACACTTCTCCTCCATTCCTCAGGCATCTTCTCACTCTCTAAAATCCTGTTGAATAACCTAGAAAGGAACTCCACTGGAAATAAGTATTAACTACAGCCATTTCCATCCTCTTGGCAAAGTCCACCACCATCTGTCCTTCTAGGTTCCTTTCCTTAACACCGAACCTGCCCATCACCTCCTCATCACCTCTGTTGCCCTCGCCAACATGCCCATTGAAATCTGCTCCCACTACTACTCTCTCTCCTCTGGGAACACTCTCAATCCCCTCATCTAACTCAATCCAAAATCTCTCCTTCTCTTCCAACTTACAGCCTACTTGTGGAGCATAACCACTCACTACATTCAACATCACCCCTTCAATTTCTAACTTCAAACTGATCACCCTGTCTGACACTCTTTTCACCTCTAAAACGTTCCTCACAAACTCCTCCTTCAGGATCACTCCTACCCCATTCCTCTTCCTATCCACACCTATGTTCCCTTTAAGCTGCGCGCACGCGCAGCCGCGCACACTAGATGAGGGTCCCGCGCAGCACAATTTTAGACCGCGCAGATGACGCATCAATGCAGAAATGGCGAAACAAAGAGGTGAAACGTCACTTCAACAGTCTAAGAAAAAGGTTTGCTTGACTTTTAAGCAAGAATGGCTCAATGAAATCGTTGAAACAGATACAGGTGATGGCCCAGATAAGTCAGTTAAATTGTATGACATATTCAGTTATGGAGCTAATGGGATCGTGTGCAAAATTTGCTCCGACGCTAAAATCAAAGGAGAGTTTTCAACCGGAAAAACGTGGACAGAGTGGAAACTTGATTATCTAAAACGCCACTTAACACAAAAATGTCACGTTGATGCTGTGAAAGCATTGTACAATCGGAAGCATGGAACTGCGATTAACCAGCTTCTCAGAGAGTCGAGAGAATTAAGAGAAAAACGCATTGACCTATCTAACAAAAGTAAATCCAACCCGGAGCAAGTTAAAATACTGATTGATAACGTGCTACTAGCTATTAAAATGAATGCCTCAATGCTATCTGTACAAGAAATCCATAACCATTTGGCTAAATATGTAAACATTCCCGACAGCTGGAGAAGTAAAAACTACGCATTTGAATTTGTGGAATCTATTAATGCAGTTGTGCAAGCTGAGATTATGGAAAGTCTAAGAAATGCCAGTGCTCACACGCTGATAGTAGACGAAAGCACGGACATTACAGTTCATAAAATGTTAGTGCTTTACATTAAGTTTAGAGAACAAAATGAATTTACATACAAAACCGTATTTGCCGGGATCATTCAGCTGGCACGATGCAGCGCACAGGATATTGCGGACGCAATAATAAAGTTCTACACTGATCACGGACTTAATTTGCAGAAAATGGCCATGTTAACATCAGACGGCGCTTCTGTCATGTTAGGCAAACATAATGGAGTTACTGCAATATTGAGACGGCAAATACCGCACCTTACAGAACAACACTGCGTTGCTCATCGAGAGGATTTGGGTATTGATGATGCTTGGAAAGGCGTACCATTAATGAAGGACGTTGAAACGCTTTTAAGGACTGTTTATTCGCTGTTCAGTAGGTCTTCTGTAAAGAAAACAAAATTCGACGAGTTGGCATGTGTTTTAGAAGTGGATTCACTTTCTTTCAGGCCGTTGAATGAGGTTCGCTGGCTGTCACGTTACCAAGCTGTAAATGCTTTTTTGCGGAATTACAGTCTATTAACGGAGTATTGCAAAAAAGAAGTAGACAACGACGACCCAATTGCAAAATACTGTCTCAAAAAACTATCTGATCCAAAATACAAAGTTGCAATTACTGTGCTTGGAGATGTGTTGGATGAACTAGCTCAGCTTAGCGTCTCCCTGCAGCGCAGCAATCTGAGCATCATTGATGCTCATTGCTTTGCCAGAGCTAAAATGGAAAAACTTCGATCTCAGTATCTCGGTCATCAAGTTTTTTGGAGCAACCGTGTGAACGAGCTGTTGGGGAAACATGACAGTGCAATAAATACAGCAGACATAATTCTCTTTGTCAGCAAAGTCTGTGACCATCTTGATGCACGATTTCCTGAAGGTGAGCTTAAAGAATGGTCTGCTTTTAGCTTAGAAACACTGGATTCAACACTTAATTTTGATCACGGAACAAACGATGTAAGCAGACTAATAGAGAAATTCCACGCTTTTCTAAAACTAAAAGATAACGCAGCCAATGAGAGCATCTGTCAACAGTACAAGGATTTCAAGTTTACCGTCAAAGAGAAACGAAAGACTGGAGCGCTGCAGACATTTGCTGAAATGGTAACCTGGACACTTAAAAGTCAGGAGTTTGCGGAACTTGCACAGTTGATTGACATTTGCGGGACATTCCAAGCATCGAGTGCAGACTGTGAACGCGGTTTCAGTCTTATTAATCGTATCAAGACAAATTCACGCAGCCGACTTCAGACCACCCACTTAGATCAGCTAATGAGAATTCGGTCTACACAAGCAGACGGATCTATAAATCTGGACAAGGTCTATAACCACTGGAAAATGAGCAAGGACAGACGTGAGAAGTTTTAAAGGTAGGCTACAGATTACAGGCTATACATTATCAATAAATACATAGTAAACATTATTATTACTGTTTGTTTAAATATACATTTTAATAAAATTGTATGTATACATTACAGTTATATTTAAGTATTGTTTGTGGTTAATTAACTGACCAAAGGTTATACACGTTATGTAAAAGTTACTGTTATGTAAACAGGCAGAGTTTTTATTATTGTTCTTCAAATTTCTTTTCAGATGCTGGTGACCTATATGGCCAGTTAAGGACTAATGAAGCACTACTGCACTAAAAGTTTAACCTGTTTGAACTAAAACTGTTGTTTTTTGTATATGATTTATATACAAAATGGTTTAATAAAAATAATAAGGTTGAAATATTTGATCATTTATTATTATAATATTTAATAAATGTGAATATAGAATTAATTATCTACATATTATATTAAACTATGGGCCATCAGATAATGGTAATATGCTTATTTTTGACTGTAAAGATTTTTGCTGAAATTGCTCACATGTTAAATGTTTGCGCTCATAGAAATTTTTATCTGCTCAGTCCAGAAAAAAATTAGAGGGAACATTGATCCACACCATAGTAAAACAGTTTGTATCCCCCTCCAATACTACGCGCTTTGCTACCCTTCCACCTGGTCTCCTGCACACACAGAATATCTACCTTCCTTCTCTCCATCATGTCCGCCAGCTCCCTACCCTTCCCTGTCATTGTACCAACGTTAAGAGTCCCTATTCTCAGATCTATACTCCTGCCTTTCCTCTTCTCTTTCTGTCGACGAATCCTTCTCCCTCCTCTCCTTCTTCGACAAACAGTAGTCCAATTTCCACCCGCACCCTGTAAGTCAACAGCACCGGAGGCGGTCGTTGTTAACCCGGGCCTCGACTGATCCGGTATGGAAATCGATTTGGTGACTCGCATATTTGGTTTTTGGCATTTTTTACGCCGGATGCCCTTCCTGACGCAACCCTCTCTATTTATCCGGGCTTGGGACCGGCACAGAAGTCACTGGCTTGCAACCCTGTGGCTAGATT
>SRMA01027266.1:70026-81021 GCA_007224835.1 Danionella cerebrum | reverse complement strand
GAGAAATGCTTTGAACGATTGGAATCAACAGAAAATAGCAGATTACTTGCTTCAGAACCATGTAAATTGGATTTTCAACCCACCAGCAGCTTCACACATGGGAGGTGTGTGGGAGCGACAGATCCGCACAGTTCGTTCGGTGCTAAATACGGTTCTGTCACAGCAATCACCAGATGACGAGGGACTGTCAACCTTGTTTTGTTGTGTGGAATCAATCGTCAATGGAAGACCAATCACGAAACTCTCAGATGATCCATCGGATCCCCTTCCGCTCACGCCAAACCATTTATTGTTGCTCCGTGCTGGACCATCACTTCCACCTGGATCGTTTGTCAAACAGGACATATATCGTCGCAGATGGCGCCAGGTTCAGTATCTAGCAGATGACTTTTGGTCAAGGTGGCTAAAGGAATATCTACCTCTTCTACAACAACGCAAAAAATGGTCAGAGTTGAAAGACAATCTCAAAGTCGGAGATCTCGTTCTTGTGTTAAATGAAAACTCTCCTAGAAATCATTGGCCATTAGGACTTATTACGCAAGTTTATCCAGGAACAGATGGACTTGTGCGTGTTGTTGAGGTTAAAATGCAATCTGGACTGTTTAAGCGCCCAGTTACTAAAATTTGTCTTTTAGAGGGAGATGGTTTTAGAAATGGTTAAGGTTTGGACTTTGAATGACCTTATCAGGTCATTGGGGCCCGGGATGTTGCGCTGTTTCTTTAAGAGTTTGAACTAATGAATCGGTTCCTTCGAATCGGTTCTTTTGAATCAAAATCTTTGGTCTGAGACTTCATTAGTTGCATGGCATGTTATCTTAAGAAAAGTTTAATCATTGTTTTACATATACGATTGACTTTGTTCTTTCTTGTTTTCCCAGCGTGGTAAGTTTGTTTTCATTTGTTTGTTTGCGACTTAAGTTAAAAAGAGCGTTGATTGTGTTAAGTACCACATGGTTATATTAACCACGTGAGGTTTGATTTATTTCCTCATTTAATTTTGTTTGCTTTGTGTAAGTATTCGGTGTATGTAAAAATATGTTAAGTATGTACTTTTATGTTGTTTCAGTTGACCTCAAATAAATTACTCAATGTTGAAGTAAAGAGCGTTCAACATCAAAGAATAAAACAAGAAATTACACCTTAGTGTTATCTTTATTGGTAACACCAACCTTCAGCTCCCTCCTCAGATTTTCTATCAGATTAAGGTCTGGAGACTTGAGATCTTCAGAATCTCATGAGAACTCTTCAACTCTTGATCTAATCCCCATCAGGATCAGAGGAACCCTCTACTGTACCTGTTTAGTGAAGCAATATCTTCATTCTCTGTGGATAAAGGGTCCTCCATGATTCAGTCAGTGCTGCTCAGGGAAATCTGATCAGAGAAAGAGATGAAAAGATTAATCTGAAACTCTTTTTAATCAAGATCATTCAAAAAACTAAACTCCAGATCCAGATACAATTCACGAAATGTTAGGCACACAGGTAAGTTGCACTATGTGAGGATCAGGCAGAGACAGAGGATCACAACTGAATAGTTTATTAAATATTCTAAAAACAAACAAAGATAAATATTGCACTTCATGAATTGTTAAATCATAAAGGCAGGGTTGAAGGAACCCACTGGGCGAAGTGTCACTCAAACACACACGCACACACCTACACCCCAGCGTGGTCACGGCACAAGTCACGGATCCAAGGAAAACACCACCACAACCACTAAAAAGTGCACAGCAAACCACTCCCTCCACCCATAGGGGCCCTTCAGCTTCTACAAGTTCTCACATTAACTATGAGACACACAGAAACAAACTATCCAAAGTAGTTTTGTAGTACACTCTGGAGGTGAGCAGTGGAGTGTGGCTAGATTTTGGTGATACTGGAGAATTTTAGAAAGAAGTTATTAACCATTTTCTGAGCAAAAGTATTTTGTGTTTGGCACTTTGCAGATTGTCCCTAAGTGATTCTCTCAGACAGCGGCTCATAGACGGCAATGTATTTCAGTAAAAGCAGAGGAAACATGTTTTTGATTAAATAAATAAATAAATGGTTATTTTTACACAACTCAGATTAAAAAAGCGAAAAGCATTTTGTTCTCGAGCTTTAGCAGAGAAACCGAATCTGTGAATCTACAGCTAACTTAACCGAACTCTAAACATCTTCATTTAGAAGAAACACATATTTATGATTAACAACAATCAGAATAAAAATAATCACGTTATTGATATTAAAACGCTTCTCTTCCGGAAGTTTGTTCTGCAGGTGAACACGGAAGTGATTTTAAGCCGCTCACCTGAAGAGAAGCTTCACAAACTCCAAGAACAGAAGATTCTTCTCTGTTAAAGAAGGAATATTTCCATCTTCTGTGATTAAAGTCCTGTAGAAGTAACTAAACCGATTCTAAATGTTTATTATTCGAGTAAACTCCGCTTAGGTGTAAAAGAAAGGAACGAGACTAGTTTCACTTTCTATTACGTAACAAACGTTCAACGCATGCGCAGTAATGGATGTAGAAACAAAATATTAAAAAGCTTTATTTGGTAAAGTGTTTTCGTTTGCTAAACGGCTGGCGTTCTATTTCTTAATTAAACGTATGTGTAATCTTTACTTATCAGTTTGTTATTTAACAATCTTTATGACGCGCGTTAGTTTTAAGTATCAAAAGCGGTTGACGTTACCAAGGAATTTGTGAAAGGGAAAGTGACATATTTGTAGATATGTGATATTTATATTGTATTGTATTATTCATTCTTTCATTTTCCAACCCGCTTATTCCATTTTTTGTGGTCTGCCGGTGTATTGTATTGTATTGTATTGTATTATATTATATTATAATGTATTATATTATAATATATTATATTATTGTAGCGGCTGGTTGGATCTCTATTCCAAGTGCTTCCAAAACCAACCTTTTACGAGACTGGGGGGGAGCTGGAACAATTGAATCTTTCCACTTTGAAGAGTCATTAAAAAAACTGGCTCATTTGGCTCCTTGTATTTTTTTACTTTTAAGAAACCAGTCTGAACTTATTTTTGTTATTCTGGAAATAATCACAGGAATGCTGTTGGCGTAGTGAACCTCAATTAAAGTCACTAAACTAAAGCTCAATCCCAGCTTCCAAGAACTCATAGGGAAATAAAACACAAACCCCCAGATGTATATTCCTTATGATATAAGTACATACTGGTCATCAACAATATTGAAACTCATAACGCTGCTGATTATACTGTATATACTGCTGATTCACACTGTAAACCACAACAGGTTGATTGAACTTAAAAAATGTAGAGTAACTCGATGCTTTAAAATTTTCAAAATTTTAGTTTGGTGTACATAAGTATTTCACTAATTACAAATAATATTATTGAGTTAAATTAACTTAACATTTCAGTGTACTAAATTTAGTCATGAGTACAATAAACTTAAAATGTCACTCGTTGCCCAAAAATGTTCTTTTTTTCAACGTAAAAACTGTACCCAAGTTAAGTTTTAAAAGTAAAATTTAGTCAATAAAGAACACAAACATAAGAATGAAAGAAAACATGTATTTGAATGAACTGACCATTTATTTAAATATTTTACTTTTTAACAATGTTAAACTTTTCATAAAAGAAAACAAACAGGAAGTCATAATAGTCGGCAAACTAACATTTACCAGACACTAAAGAAAGCCAATAACAAGAGATTTAAAGGATACTGCACAGCATAATGAAAATGTAGTTATTCATCAGGAAGTCATGCAGTGCATATGTCAAACCAACGAGAATAACCCTGGCCTTGAGAACGTTTTCAAATCATCCATAACACCACCACCTTTCTACAAGATACTTTCTGTCGAGCATGGGTGGATGTAGGAGCAGAGGTGCTTGCAGGACCACATCACTTTCTCTGCTGATGATTCTGACTGGAACGTGTTCGTCTCCATCAACAGAAACCTGTGCAGAGACATAGAAAGAAATAACATTTAAGTCATGTTTTTCCCTCCAGATATTAGAAATACAATATGCTAAATGTGGTAATAAAACATCTTCAAAATGCAGAGTAATGTTCATTTTGGAGAGATGCACTTACAGTGCCTATAGAAAATCATCATACCCCTTTGAAATCGTTACATTATTTCTCATACAGCCTGAAATTAAACCCCATTCCAAATAACTTTTCCAGCTTTATTTACAAATTTGGTCTTACAATCAAACATATGAAAGAAAAAATACAACAACAGTTCTTCAACTGAATATTAAACAAAAAACTATAATAACAGGGTTGGAAAAGTCATCAGCCCCTTGACTTAATATTTAGTTGAGCCACCTTTTGCTTTAATTACAGCCAAAAGTCTGTTTGAATATGTCTGTACAAGCTTTGCACACCGTGACTGGGGAATATTTGCCCATTCTTCCCTACAGAATTGCTCAAGTTCAGTCAAATTCTTTGCGGAGCGGCGATGGACTGCTCTCTTCAAATCCATCCACAAATTTTCAATTGGGTTAAGATCAGGGCTCTGACTTGGCCACTCAAGAACATTCACCTTCTTATCTTGGAGCCATTTTGCTGTTGTTTTGGCAGTATGCTTAGGGTCATTGTCGTGTTGGAAGGTAAATGACCTGCCCATCCTCAGTTGTCTAGCAGATGGACGCAGGTTTTCCTCAAGAATTTTGATGTACTTGGCAGCATCCATTTTCCCTTCAATCCTGACCCATCGCCCAGTTCCAGCTGAAGAGAAACATCCCCACAACATAATGTTGCCACCACCATGCTTTACAGTAGGTATGGTGTGTCTTGGGTGATGTGCGGTGTTTGGTTTTCGCCAAACATAACGTTTGGAGTTTAGTCCAAAAAGGTCAATTTTGGTCTCATCAGGAAGCACCTTTCGCCAGAAGGTATCAGACTCTTCCAAATGAGTTTTTGCATAGCGCAAGCGAGACTGGGTGTGACACTTTTTTAGAAAAGGCTTCTTTCGAGCCACCCTGCCATACAGGCCAGCTTTATGTAAAGCTTGGGAGATAGTTGTCACATGCACAGACTGACCAGGCCCAGCCATAAAGTCCTGCAAGTCCTTCAAAGTTGCCTTTGGCCTCCGGGTAGCTTCTCTTACCAATGTCCTCCTGGCTCTGTCATTTAATTTGGATGGACGGCCTGATCTTGGCAATGTGCTGGTGGTGCCATAGACCTTCCACTTCTTAATGATGCTCTGAACAGTACTCTGAGGGATAGCTAAAGCCTTTGAAATGTTTTTGTAGCCTTCTCTTAACTTGTACCTCTTGACAACTTTATCCCGAAGGTCCTTTGAAAGCACTTTTCCAACCATGGTGAATTCTTTGCTGTACAATGCACTACTAACAGTGGATTCTTTAAGAAACTGCTCTTTTTATTCTAAAGGCAATCAACACCACTACTACTGATGTCAGATGGGGCAATTAACCAGGTGTTTAATATTGAAGTTACTTGCACCTGAGCAGGTTTATAATGTCATACTCTAAGGGGCTGATCACTTTACCAAACCAGGCATTTCACTGATTCATTTTGATTCATCCTCTGGAATTTATTTAAAGTATATTTTTACTTTAATGATGAGAATTGCAATGTGTACATCCAGCTCTTAACTGCACTTAAGACTTAATCTATTTTATTTTCCAGGGTGTGACAAAAGGTTAAGTATTTCATAGGGTATGATGATTTTCTATAGGCACTGTATATTATCAAAGGAGTTCACAAAGCTGACAGCCAAACGCAGCTTCAGGTATCTCCACACACAATGTTGCTTTTCAGTTACTGTATGAAAACACACATTTATTTTAAAGATGTTGAAAGGCTTTTAAATGAGGATTGTTGCATGGATCTGGTTGGTTCCTTTAATGCTGTAGTTTGTCACAGGAATCATCTTGAAGCATGTTTGAACCTCTGGAATCTGTCCAATAACAAACATCTATATTAGTTACATTCTACAAATGGACAAAGTAATATATATATTTATATCTGGGACTCAGACAAGCAGTCAGTATCTGGTGTGACCACCATTTGCCCCCACAATCCCCAAAACATGCGGCAGGTTAATTGAATAATCTAAATTCCCCTTAGGTGTGAATGTGTGAGTGAATGTTGCCCTGCGATGGACTGGCGACCTGTCTAGGGTGTACCCCTGACTCTCGCCCGATGTAAGCTGGAGATAGACCCGGCAGACCCCGTGACCCCGAACAGGGAATAAGTGGGTTGGAGAATGAATGAATCAATATGAATGGCTCTCGTAGACATGCATGCAAACATAACTGCCCCTCTCTCACTGTTAGCTTGTCCTCCTTTAGTGCGGCATGTTACAACCTCCCAAGCATCCAGGCTGACAAAAGAAAACAGAGGCTCAATCTGTAGACGTTCTGCAGGTAAGTCAGTCAGGATTTGTTGTTCTGTCTTGGCTCTAAGTTTTCTACAGGTCACACATCTGTGTATGGTACTACTGATGGACTTTTTGCCACCCACCAGTCATGACCCATTTGCTCTGATAGCACCCTCAGTGAAGAGCTTCCTTGGTGCTGAACGTCGTCGTGATTATGTCGAATGAGACGTCCTCCCACACGCAGTAGACATTCGTCATCAATGAAAGGATTGTGTTTGTAAAGAGAACTGTTACGTGGAAGCTCTCTTTTGGCCATGATGCACTTCATCTCTGCTGCATACTCCTCATGTTGGATGCATGATTGCGTGTTCTGCATCAGTCAAGGCTTCATCTGTGAAGCTCATTTCACAGAAGTGCCATCCTTTACAACCGCTGGTATTTTCTGATATTCACGGAAACTCTGAAAGATTTGATGAGAACCTCTGACATTTCCACAGCAAGAACAGCTCCACACAGCTCCAGCTCCAGAAACCAGTTTGACCGTACCCATTATGTCCATCTTCATGCACGACCTTCCGATAGGCTACTGCAGCTATAGCCATCACTGAAGCATCTGAGAATACACACAGTTCAATGAACATTGCTTCAGAAAGTGAGAATGTGATGTAAGTACGAGGAACGAGAAGCATTTTTAGATCCACCCTCTCCATTCTTCATACATCTCCTGAGGTAAGGGGTTGTCCCATTCAAGACTGCTGCTGGAGAAATCTCTGAGAAGAAGTCTGCCTTTGATTGTAACTGGGGTCAGGAAGCCAGTACTCCCCGGCGAGTAAAGGGTTTTTGCTCTTGGGGAACATGGGATGTGAGTGTGTCTGATGTTATTTTCCAACTCACCCCCAAACTCCTCTGAACAGGAACATCATCAGTAAATGGTGAAAGAGAACAATAGGATACTGTCGTAACCAGGTTTTCTGATTCATCGAGTGGAGAAATCCCCCAACACTTGCTGCACCAGAAGAGAATATTCTTATTGAGGAGATGATGCGAGTGTGGGGTTTTAATTCGGGAGATTCTAATCTCAAAAAACTCACCCGCTGTGAAAGGTTCCAGTATATTTCTGAAGTGAAATATTTACCAGTAGGGGTAGAATCTTTGCGTGGCAGTGGCAGCTGCCAAAAAATACATGGTAGTTGTCCCAAATGAAGTGGTAGGTGATTGGTTCAGTGAGAATAAATAATGTTTGTTCCACCTCTCTGCATTTTGTGATCCTAGCAGTGCATTAGCTTCCGCTAAATTATTATCTCATACTTCACCGAATGGCTCTTCATTTATTCTATAATTAGTTTGAGACACGCATTTATGCATCTCTGATGTTATTATCCTCGTATTTAAACTTAGATGAAAGAATATATGAGTCTCTTAAGTGATCAGAGTGAATTCAGCTGTGCTGGGTGGGATGCCAGGCTGTGGAGATTATTCCCTTTATCCAAAGATTAAGACGTTTAGAGTCTTTTAAAGGAAACGTGTAATAAAACCGTTTCTTCTGCCGAACAAAAAAAAATCCCACTTTATTAAATTGAAAGGCCCAGAATTCGTGGGGATTTCTTTTCTGCTATTCCACCACATGTCCACAGGTGAATACACGCACAGAGAGACCCGAGGGAAATGCAGAGAAAATAAAGATTCAGACACAGAAACTCGAGAAGGAAAACATACATGAAACACAAACACAAGGAAACAGAACTGGTGAGAGAGTGACCGAGCGTGCCAGTGCACTAGAAACAGTCCAAAATATGAGATAAATAAGAGTTATTTTCAATAACTAAAGTTCCTGCAAGCTCTGAAAGACAGAACACAGCTGAAACCTTCATCCATAGTTGAAACCCGTCCTCGGATCATCTCATGGAGCCCTTTACAGAAGAATGCTTGAATAATCTTCTGTTTGGAGGGAATCCTTTTACGCCGTGAGAAGGAGACTTTCGCTCAGAGTGTAACAAACCAGTATTTATCAAATCTCGTATCTGCTCTGATGCTGAATATGAAGGTTTGGTGAGTTTCTCGTGTTCTTAATCGATGTTACACAGTGGGAGATGTAGAGTAACATAAACCAGAGATCCTGCAGTTCTTGATTTAAAAGTTGATTTGAGAATGTCTATGTTATCTGTGTCTGTGAACCAGATGCTGCACATCATTAAAAACAATTAAACTGTTTACATTAAATCACAGAAGTGCACTCGAGTGAAAAATAAATGCATTGTTTTGTATTTTTATTTCTAGTTTATTTAACTGTACTCCGCTATACTGTTGTTTCAATGCTAACGTGAGCTGAATGCTAATAAAGATTTGGGAAGAAAACCTGCACAGAGTTTTCTCACATCACACTCAAAATATAAAACATATTCATTTTAAAAAATGTAGAAAGGAGGACAAAAATTCTCTTCATCAATTACAGCCACAGTTTATTCAGATCAGCTGTTTAGAGGAAACGTTCTGTCATTAAAGGAATGATAATCGATAAAAAGGTCACATGGAGGTCAATCCATAAAGTGAAAACCGGATGAAAGAATGTTCTGTAACGTTCCATCATTGTCTCACTGGTTTCCAACAAACACTTTTAAAGGTTCTCTCCCATCAGTGTGAGTTTATTGTGGATAAAAAGATTCCTTTTGTATGGAGAGAGGGTGGCTGGTGGTGGCATGGAGGTACCAATCCGGAAGGAAGCTGTACGCAGAGTCTCTGTGGATGCTGAAGCACACTTCTCTACGCGGTTCCCAGGAAAACAGATACACCAGTCTGGAATGAACAGAAACATCTCAAATCATCTCAGAGGAATCACCCCAGGCAGCTCGTGGTATCAACAGTGTTTCTAAGAAAACCAACAGTCAGTCGATGAAGAAACAAGCAACAATGATAAAGATGAAAGAATCTCTCTGGAAGAATAATCTCAGCGCTCAAATGTTCAGATTATCAAATATTATTACATTATTCAAGCTGCTGATGAAGGAATAAACTTCTAGTTAATTCATTAACATCATTTATTTTATTTCAGTTTCAGTTATAATCTTCTGATAGAAATAACATTTAGTACATTCAAAGTGTAATATGTGAAATAAGACTCTTGTTATATATTTATACAGTGGTGTGAAAAACTATTTGCCCCCTTCCAGACTTTTTATTCTTTTGCATGTTTGTCACACAAAATGTTTCTGATCATCAAACACATTTTAATATTAGTCAAAGATAACACAAAATGCAGTTTTTAAATGAATGTTTTTATTATTTAGTGAGAAAAAAATCCAAACCCACATAGCCCTGTGTGAAAAAGTGATTGCCCCCCTTGTTAAAAAATAACTGAACTGTGGTTTATCACATCTGAGTTCAATTTCTGTAGCCACCCCCAGGCCTGATCACTGCCACACCCGTTTCAATCAAGAAATCACTGAAACAGAAGCTACCGGACACAGAGAAGTAGACCAAAAGCACCTCAAAGGCTAGACATCATGCCAAGATCCAAAGAAATTCAGGAAGAGAGATCTATCAGTCTGGTAAAGGTTATAAAGCCATTTCTTAAGCTTTGGGACTCCAGTGAACCACAGTGAGAGCCATTCTCCACAAATACAATTATTAGCCAAATAGTTATTATTCCGCAAAAACATGGAACAGTGATGAACCTTCCCAGGAGTGGCCGGCCGCCTAAAATCACCCCAAGAGCGCAGAGACAACTCATCCGAGATATCACAAAAGATCCCAGGGCAACATCCAAAGAACTTTAATACTCGTCTTAATTTTGCTAAAAAAAACATCTCGATGCCAAGACTTTTGGGAAAATATCTTGTGGACTGACGAGACAAAACTTTTTGGAAGGTGCGTGTCCCGTTACATCTGGCGTAAAAGTAACACAGCATTTCATAAAAAGAACATCATACCAACAGTAAAATATGGTGGTGGTAGTGTGATGGTCTGGGGTTGTTTTGCTGCTTCAGGACCTGGAAGGCTTGCTGTGATAGATGGAAGCATGAATTGTACTGTATACCAAAAAATCCTGAAGGAGATTCAGGATTCAAATCCTGTGCATCTGTTCATCAACTCAAGATAAAGCGATCTTAGGTGCTGCAGCAGGACAATGACCCAAAACACACCAGCAAATCCACCTCTGAATGGCTGAAAAAAAAGAAGACTTTGGAGTGGCCTAGTCAAAGTCCTGACCTGAATCCCATTGAGATGCTGTGGCATGACCTTAAGAAGGCGGTTCATGCTAGAAAACCCTCAAATAAAGCTGAATTACAACATTTCTGGAAAGAGGAGTGGCCAAAACTCCTCCAGAACGCTGGAAAAGACTTTGTGCTGGTTAATAATGTACCCTAACACCACTTTGCTGTCTGTGTAGAAGGTAACTTTATCTATGTGCAAGTCTTATTCTTCTATGAGAACGTCTGACATTTCCACAGCAAGGACAGCGCCACACAGCTCCAGTCGGAGAACAGTGAGCTCTTGTACAGGAGCCAGTTTGGCCTTACCCAGTTTGGCTTCATTATGTCCATCTTCATGCACGACCTTCCGATAGGCTACTGCAGCTATAGCCATCACTGAAGCATCTGAGAATACACACAGTTCAATGAACATTGCTTCAGAAAGCGAGAATGTGATGTAAGTACGAGGAACGAGAAGC
>SRMA01027266.1:43479-54985 GCA_007224835.1 Danionella cerebrum | reverse complement strand
GGAAGTGGAAATATGAGCTGGACGTCCTGATTCTCCTTCCCTTCAGCCCAGTCCACGATGAACTTCTGCACAGAGACGGTTTTTCCAATGCCAGCGACTCCCTTTGTCAGCACAGCTCTGATCGGAGCTTCGTCTCGTCCAGGTAAAGCTCTGAAGATGTCGGAGCAGTTGATGGCTGTGTCCTCTGCTGCTGCTCTCCTGGATTGAGTCTCAATCTGTCTCACCTCGTGCTCATTATTGATCTCTCCACGTTCACTCTCTGTGATGTCGAGCTCTGTGTAGATCTCCTTCAGGAGCGTTGGGTTTCCTCTGATCCCGGTTCCTTCAGACAGACTCTCAAACTTCTTCAGCAGGTTTGATCTGAAGCGTGTTTGTAGCTCGTCGCTGTAAAATAAAGTAATGAACAATAAAAATATCTCTGACTCTATAACAAACTAATGTCACAGGAAAGACTCAAACTTGTGATCATTTTATTTCATTTCAAGCTGTTTCTCAATTTTATATCGTTGCATTTATTTTAAGTTTAGAAAATGCATCTCGTTACAGATGAGAAATAATGATAAGGCTGCAGGCAGCGATCAAAGGGCTCTCACACATCAGCCGCTTTAGCCTTTCAGTGGCCAATGTTTTCCACCAAGCACCATTATTTGGAAGATGTACACAAAGTAAAGAGTCAGATCAGCAGGTGGCGCTATGAATGAGAATGAACATTGTTTTATTATTGTATTGAACAATATTCTTATTACAAATGTCATCATTTGTGAAAGAAGCACCTTATCAATGTTAAATGCTGTATTTCCTGTGGCCACCTGGTGGCGCTGTAACTGATACTAGGTTGCTATATCAATGTTAAATGCTGTATTTCCTGTGGCCACCTGGTGGCGCTGTAACTGATACTGTAGGTTGCTATATCAATGTGTTCAGGCGTGGCATCTTCACACATGTGGGAAGTTTGATCATAATCTGGCATTGTATGGCAGAGTTATAACTACTTCCTTATCGTTTGTATTTTTATTATCATTTCTTTTTCTTCGGCCGCCGTGCAAACAATATTTAACAACATAAAAAAAGGCAGATTAATATTGATTTATTTAAACTGTGTCTCTCTAAAATAATCATAAATCATCAGCTGTTTCTCTGTGATTGTCTCAAAACAGAACTTGATCCTGAGGAATATTTCAGTTTTTCTGTCCAGTTCTACCTCTTTCTTTCTTTAAACTCCATTGGTTTGTTCAGTGACGGCTCGCTCTTCATGGATCTGCAGCTGGACTCTGAAGAGAAGAACTTCACTCTGTGACAGAGAGCAGAATAACAGAGAAACAGAGAGAAGTGTTTGAAATCATTTTAGTATTAAAATTAATCATTTAAAACATTTACATTATTGTTTATATTGATTTGACATTAAGAAGAGATTGTTTATCTCTGTGCTGTACCTCGGATCGTCTGCTGGGGGTCTGTCATTAAATTTTGGCGGTTCTGCCATCGACCGATCGCTCTTCAGAGACACACAGCTGGGCGCCGCTGGGTTTGGTTTCTCTCTGTGGAAGAGAAAAACACTTTCATACGAATCTGTCTTGAGTTCACTGTTTCATAATTATTACCTTTTTACTGTTTTGAAATTTATTTTGAAAGCGTTTCACCAATTTCAGGTGACAGATAAATGACTAATGGAACACAAATCTGTTCAGATGAAAGAACTAGAGAAAGAAGAACAAAAAAGAAAAATACTTTTGAGAAACGTATGAACTGATTTACTCTTATATGAGTCACGTCAGTGTTTGACTCCTTCCAGAACTTGGTGGAAAAACTCTTGTTGGTATCTCAGAGGTTCTTGTGGTGGCTCCAGGTTTCTTCTCATCTCAGGAGGGATTTTATGATTCTCTTTCCAAATGGTTAAAGTTTTGACTAGTGGAGACTCCAACCTTCAGCTCCCTCCTCAGATTTTCTATCAGATTAAGGTCTGGAGACTTGAGATCTTCAGAATCTCATGAGAACTCTTCAACTCTTGATCTAATCCACATCAGGATCAGAGGAACCCTCTACTGTACCTGTTTAGTGAAGCACTATCTTCAATCTCTGTGGATAGAGGGTCCTCCATGATTCAGTCAGTGCTGCTCAGGGAAATCTGTTCAGAGAAAGAGATGAAAAGATTAATCTGAAACTCGTTTTAATCAAGAACATTCATAAACTAAACTCCAGATCCAGATACAATTATAAAATATTACCAAAACCCCTTCCTGTCAAAAGATCTGGTTTTGTTTAGATCAGACTCGAAACAGTGACTTACTTTCTCTTGATTTTATTTATTGTTCTAAAATAGTTCCATTGAAATTATTAATAAAAAGATCTTTTGATCTGAAATCACACTTTCTAGAGCAGATCGAGTCAAAAACACAGACAGAAATAACTGTATAACCATACAACACAAAATACATTTTTTTTTATTAAAAGTAGTTTTGTAGAACACTCTGGAGGTGAGCAGTGGAGTGTGGCTAGATTTTGGTGATACTGGAGAATTTTAGAATGAAGTTATTAACCATTTTCTGAGCAAAAGTATTTTGTGTTTGGCACTTTGCAGACGGTCCCTAAGCGATTCTCTCAGACAGCGGCTCATAGACGGCAATGTATTTCAGTAAAAGCAGAGGAAACATGTTTTTGATTAAATAAATATATAATTGTTTATTGCTACACAACTCAGATTAAAAAAGTGAAAAGCGTTTTGTTCTCGAGCTTTAGCAGAGAAACCGAATCTGTGAATCTACATCTAACTTTACCGAACTCTAAACATCTTCATTTAGAAGAAACACATCTTTATGATGAACAACAATCAGAATAAAGATAATTACGTTATTGATATTAAAACGCTTCTCTTCCGGAAGTTTGTTCTGCAGGTGAACACGGAAGTGATTTTGAGCCGCTCACCAGAAGAGAAGCTTCACAAACTCCAAGAACAGAAGATTCTTCTCTGTTAAAGAAGGAATATTTCCATCTTCTGTGATTAAAGTCCTGTAGAGGTAACTAAACCGATTCTAAATGTTTATTATTCGAGTAAACTCCGCTCAGGTGTGAAAGAAAGCAACGACACTAGTTTCACTTTCTATTACGTAACAAATGGTCAACGCATGCGCAGTAATGAATGTAGAAACTAAATATTAAAAAGCTTTATTTGGTAAAGTGTTTTCGTTTGCTAAACGGTTGGCGTTGTATTTCTTAATTAAACGTATTTGTAATCTTTACTTATCAGTTTGTTGTTTAACAATCTTTATGACGCGCGTTTTAAGTATCAAAAGCGGTGGACATTGTCAAGGAATTCGTGAAAGGGAAAGGGACATATTTGTAAATATGTGATATTTATTTTGTATTGTATTATTCATTCTTTCATTTTCCAACCCGCTTATTCCCTGGAATATATTAATGGAACTATTGGATATCTTCACTTTGAACAGTCATTAAAAAAACTGGCTCATTTGGCTCCTTATATTTTTTTCCTTTTAAGAAACCAGTCTGAACTTATTTTTATTATTCTGGAAATAATCACAGGAATACTGTTGGGGTAGTGAACCTCAATTAAAGTCACTAAACTAAAGCTCAATCCCAGCTTCCAAAAACTCATAGGGGAAAAAAACACAAACCCCCACATGTATATTCCTTATGATATAAGTACATACTGGTCATCAACAATATTGAAACTCATAACGCTGCTGATTATACTGTATATACTGCTGATTCACACTGTAAACCACAACAGGTTGAATGAACTTTAAAAATGTAGAGTAATTCGATGCTTTAAAATGTTCAAATTTTGTCTCATTTAAACAGCCATTTGTTTTTAGTTAGGTGTACATAAGTATTTCAATAAATACAAATACTATTATTGAGTTAAATTAACTTAATATTTCAGTGTACTAAATTTAGTCATGAGTACAATAAACTTAAAATGTCACTCGTTGCCCAAAAATGTTCTTTTTTTTTTACGTAAAAACTGTAACTAAGTTAAGTTTTAAAAGTAAAATTTAGTCAATAAAGAACACAAACATAAGAATGAAAGAGAACATGTATTTGAATGAACTGACCATTTATTTAAATATTTTACTTTTTAACAATGTTAACAAACTTTTCATTAAAGAAAACAAACAGGAAGTCAGAATAATCAGCAAACTAACATTTACCAGACACTAAAGAAAGCCAATAACAAGAGATTTAAAGGATACTGCACAGCAAAATGAAAATGTAGTTCCCTTTCAGTCGGTACCGGAGACGTTTAGTCGATGACCGACTGAATGGGAGCTGATCTCCATGGGAGATTGGACCGAATTGTTTAACGGGCAAATTGATTTGCAGGCGTGAGTGATTGATTAGCAATCAGCCGGGTATAAGACCGGGCGTAACGCACGCTTCAGTATGCGATTTTCCTTCGGAGCGGACTGAGTGTGACTCTCCTCTCTAAACTTTGACGCTAAACCGCCAGTTGAGATCGAGGTTGCTTACCTAGCAAATACAGCGTGGTCCTCTGCTAGCCCAGTATAGCACGCCGCTGTCGCTGCGCCTCAGTCTTTTCCGGCATTAGCCTGTCCAGTGTTATTGTTAGCCGTTTGTTCACATCCTGTCCATTTTTCACGACACGATGAGCAAAACGTGCTGTAATCCTGGCTGCGTTGGGTTTATCTCGTCGAAGGACAGTCACGAGAAATGCGTGGAGTGTTTGGGCTTCCAACACGCCCGCGCTGCTCTTGTGAGGCGAGAGTGCGTGCATTGCAACGCTCTCCCTGCGCGCACACTGAGGTGTAGGCGGTCCTTCTTCGAGGAGGAGGACACCCGAGCTTCGGCTCTCAGTGAGCCTTCGACTCCGAGGGGTCTGTCCCAAAAAAAACCTCACCTGCGGCTTTGGGCGACCGGTGTCAGGTGATCCCTCGCACCGCCCCCAAAGCCCGAGTGTGCTCCCCGTCTGGTCCGCGGGGGACTCGGATAGCGCTTCGGCGTTGCCTTGGCCCTCGTGTGACCTTGCTGACGATCTGCTCTCGGGCTACTCTTTTTCGCCCTCTTCTGGCCGAACAGAGTATGGTCTCCAGACCTCTCTGCGCTCGTGACAGCCCCCCCTTGGCCGATCCCCCTGAGTCCAGCTCTGACTCAAGGGGGGGGGATACAGGCACCCGCGGCCAGACCTCTGGGCCCTACTTGTATGGCATATCTGTCCGCGGTGGACCCCGAGCCTCTACCACCCCTCGCGGTGACTACCTATACCATGCGTTAGCCCCCTCCATTGAGTGTGCTACGCTGGCAAGTGGGGTCGGTTCGTCGAATGGTGCTCTTCCCGCCAGGAAGACCCCGGGACATGCCCCATCTGAGTCGTGTTGACCTTCCAGGAGAGGTTCGATCGGGGGCTGTCCCCATCGTCCCTCAAGGTCTACGCCGCCACTATTTCTGCCTTCCACCTCCGGGTTGAAGGGAAATCAGTGGGCAGCCACGCACTGACGGTGAGATTTCTCAAGGGGGCTAGGCGCCTCCGGCCTCCTAGACCACCCTCCATTCCTCTTGGGACCTCTCCGTCGCCCTTCGGGGCTGCGGAAGTCACCTTTGAGCCCTGGCATTTGGCAGAGCCGCGTGTCCTCTCACGGAAGGCCGCACTCTTGCTTGCTTTGGCCTCAATTAAGAGGTTGGGAGATCTCTAGGCACTGTCCGCCGATGAATCCTGCCTGGAATTCGGCCCTGGCGGTTCCCTGGTCTCCACCAGGCCCAGGCCCGGATTCATCCCCCAGGTCCCATCCGTCCCCCTCCGGGACCAAGTGGTGACCTGCAAGCTCTGCCCCGGGAGGAGGCAGATCCAACCCAGGGTTTGTTGTGTCCACTGAGCCCTTCGGGTCTACCTGGACAGAACCCGGGAGCTACTCAGCTCCAAGCAGCTCTTCATTTGTTTCAGAGGCCAGCGTAGGGTTCCGCTGTCTTCAAGCAAGGCTGGCACACTGATCGTGGAGGCCATTTGCCTTGCTTATGAGGCGTGTGATATGTCCCCTGCCCTCTCCATCTGAGGGCCCACTCCACTCGCGGCGTCGCTGCTTCGTGGATGTTGGCTAGGGGGGTCTCACTCGCCGGCATATGTCGAGCTGCGGGTTGGTCTACACCAGACACATTCAGCAGGTTTTTCAACCTTCTCAAGCTCCGTTCCCTCTGCGGTCCTGTGTGGTGGCAGGCTCCCTCAGGGAACGGAGCAGGTGTAGTAGCTTGCAGTACTCTCTTAAATGAGCAGTACACATCTTGTGCCCCCCCCCCCTTTGGGGTGGCTCTTCTTCCTCCCCCCTTCGGCATCTGACTGTGCGGAGCAGTCAGCTCTGCTAGGTTCTGCTCTGGAGCTCGCTTCGGCCTGGCCCCAGCAGAACTAGGGTCCGGATCTGGGAGTCCCCCTTTTTTATTGGTGCTCCCTTTCTGTGTATTTTTCTACAGCTCCCCCTCCAGGCGGCTAGTAGGAACCCGTCCCGTTACCCCCCTGCCTTGGTGAGTAACGATGACTTACGTCTCTGCCACTCTATTGTCTGCAGAACGTCTTCGCTGGTAGCCCTGCGGGTCTCGACGCGATCTCCGCGCACCCCTCTCCACGATGAGGGGTGCCCTCCTTCTGGTCGTCTTCGCAACAACCGAGTACAGCTTACGCTCTCAGTGTTGGACGACTTCCCCGTCAATGAAAATTCCGGGCAGGGGCAGAAGGAGTTCCCATTCAGGTATTACAGCTTAATTCACTAACCTTCTCCAAGTTTAGTGCTGGCCTGTTTGGATGGACTTCGGGCATGGCGCTTTGTAGAGGCTCCCATTCAGTCGGTCATCGACTAAACGTCTCCGGTACCGACTGAAAGGGAACGTCTAGGTTACTTGCGTAACCCCACGTTCCCTGAATAGGGAACGGAGACGTTTCCTTTCTGCCATGCCTTGAAGTCGGGAGACTGAGGCGCCGGAGGTAAGTAGGTCGGCTCCTCAGGAAAATCCCATACTGAAGCGTGCGTTACGCCCGGTCTTATACCCGGCTGATTGCTAATCAATCACTCACGCCTGCAAATCAATTTGCCCGTTAAACAATTCGGTCCAATCTCCCATGGAGATCAGCTCCCATTCAGTCGGTCATCGACTAAACGTCTCCGTTCCCTATTCAGGGAACGTGGGGTTACGCAAGTAACCTAGACGTTATTGATCTGGAAGTCATGCAGAGCATATGTCAAACCAACGAGAATAACCCTGGCCTTGAGAACGTTTTCAAATCATCCATAACACCACCACCTTTCTACAAGATGCTTCCCGTCGAGCATGGGTGGATGTAGGAGGAGAGGGGCTGCAGGACCACATCACTTTCTCTGCTGATGATTCTAACTGGAACGTGTTCTTCTCCATCAACAGAAACCTGTGCAGAGACATAGAAAGAAATAACATTTAAGTCATGTTTTTCCCTCCAGATATTAGAAATACAATATGCAAAATGTGGTAATAAAACATCTTAAAATGCAGAGTAATATTCATTTTGGAGAGATGCACTTACATTATCCAAGGAGTTCACAAAGCTGACAGCCAAACGCAGCTTCAGGTATCTCCACACACAATGTTGCTTTTCAGTTACTGTATGAAAACACACATTTATTTTAAAGATGTTGAAAGGCTTTTAAATGAGGATTGTTGCATGGATCTGGTTGGTTCCTTTAATGCTGTAGTTTGTCACAGGAATCATCTTGAAGCATGTTTGAACCTCTGGAATCTACCCAATAACAAACATCTATATTAGTTACATTCTACAAATGGACAAATTAATATATTTGTATCTGGGGACTGTAGTGGATTCCTAAGGCCAGATAATGCAGACAACCCCAGAACAGACTTCAAGAATGCTTCGACACTGCCCCCAAGGACCTCGTGACTGATCGCTAGTCCAGATTACAATGTTTTATGGTCCACATGGACTATTAAACTAGGTTCAACCCCGAACCCCTAGCCGTGCTAGGCACAAGAGGTCAAAGGACAACTGTTTATGGCATCCCTCCTAAAGATATGCCTTCATGAATCTCAAACGAACCCATTAAGCTCTCCAACAAGCCCACCAGATCAGCCACACAGACTCATAGAACTCATGATCATTTAAATGAACAACTAATGAACAAGGAACCAAACAATACAAAATGACTCACAACCACGTGGCTTCATGTAAACAGATATACATTGGACTTTGTTATAATTAGTTGTATGAGATGAATCATGTAGGAACCTTTTAAATGTAACCTCTTCACATCAAGTAACAGGAACATTCATAGTCATGTATGGACGTGTGTGTGAATGATGGTTTTCCCACTTTATTCTGATGAAGTTTTGCTTTTGATTAGTTATTTAATGTGATAGAATAACTACAGAATAATGTATCTGTTCAAGCTTTCCTTTGTTCATTTTAGCGGGATTTTCAGTGTGCCTTAGACTGTTGTCGATTGGACAGAACCTCCCTCAAGGAGGAACTTTCAGGAACTGCCATCTGATTGGATAGGACCGCCTCAAGGAGGAACTGTTCAGAAAGACACGCGATTGGTCTGAACCGCCCTTTAAAACATGTGTACCAGAATTCAAACCTCAGAGAAAGAAGTTTGGGAAGTAGTACGTGAGAGTTGGGAACCGGAACAAGAAACAGGCTCCAGAAGAGCCTTCCCAACTGCTTCCAGAAGCAGAACAACGCTTCAGCAACAAACGGAGCCAAACACGTGCTCCATGGAGGACACACAAGTCGCCTCCACACAAGCTTTTCTTAGGCGCAGAAGAAGTTTTGCGTAGTTTCTCAAAGTTCGAAAGACTTTCAACCAGAGCGACACTTTTACTCATTTTCATTCCTTTCCGTTAAAGTTCAATGTTGTAAGCGACCGACTTTCTTCATCGAACGATCTCTTCACAAAGGACATCTGAAGCAAGACACAGGACATCGAATCACTTTCAGCGCAAGTAACATTCTTCCAGAATCGGTTACTTTACTGGTGCATTGTTCTAGTCTAATTAGCTTTGTCTAATAACTCAATGCAAAGTTGAAATTAATGCCTGATTGATGGTTCTTAAGTCAGCTCCTTGCTAAATGTCTGAAACCCAGAATACATTCTATCTCTCTCTTACATCTGTATGAATGTGTGTGTGTGTGCTAGCTACTTGTTAGAATAGTATTTGTCTGTCTTAGATATTTTCCAATAAATATTTACTTTTATAATAAAAGAGAAGTATCCCGTAATGTTTGCAAGTTGTTGCATTATTCTGTAGATCTTTTGCTACCGTGCTCTTAGGATTGATTTTACTGTATTTATAGTACAGTTGGTGGAGATTATTAATATTCAAACCTTCTAAATTATCAAAAACATTTAGATAATTCCATTTGAGTTAAACTGATGAGTTTTCCTTAATATACAGTAACTACGTTACGTATTTTGGACAACAGTCACGTGTGTTCAAATGATTCCGAAGCACTGTCCGAGACACTGAGTCGACTCATTTGAATCACCGATTATACCCTCAGGTATAATCAATTCCCTTATAGCTATTGCGCCATATATTTCCTTACATTTATTGGTGGATAATGCGTGCATAAACCTTTTTTAGCTATATATTTCACTTCAGGACTCAGACAAGCAGTCAGTATCTGGTGTGACCACCATTTGCCCCCACAATCCCCAAAACATGCGGCAGGTTAAATGAATAATCTAAATTCCCCTTAGGTGTGAATGTGTAAATGAATGTTGCCCTGCGATGGACTTGGGACCTGTCCAGGGTGTCCCCCCGCCTCTCGCCCGATGTAAGCTGGAGATAGACCCAGCAGACCCCCGTGACCCCGAACAGGGAATAAGTGGGTTGGAGAATGAATGAATCAATATGAATGGCTCTCGTAGACATGCATGCAAACATAACTGCCCCTCTCTTACTGTTAGCTTGTCCTCCTTTAGTGCGGCGTGTGGCAACCTCCCAAGCATCCAGGCTGACAAAAGAAAACAGAGGCTCAATCTGTAGACGTTCTGCAGGTAAGTCAGCCAGGATTTGTTGTTCTGTCTTGGCTCTAAGTTTTCTACAGGTCACACATCTGTGTATGGTACTACTGATGGACTTTTTGCCACCCACCAGCCATGACCCATTTGCTCTGATAGCAGCCTCAGTGAAGAGCTTCCTTGGTGCTGAACGTCGTTGTGATTATGTCGAATGAGACGTCCTCCCACACGCAGTAGACATTCATCATCAATGAAAGGATTGTGTTTGTAAAGAGAACTGTTACGTGGAAGCTCTCTTTTGGCCATGATGCACTTCATCTCTGCTGCATACTCCTCATGTTGGATGCATGATTGCGTGTTCTGCATCAGTCAAGGCTTCATCTGTGAAGCTCATTTCACAGAAGTGCCATCCTTTACAACCGCTGGTATTTTCTGATATTCACTGAAACTCTGAAAGATTTGATGAGAACCTCTGACATTTCCACAGCAAGAACAGCTCCACACAGCTCCAGCTCCAGAAACCAGTTTGGCCGTACCCATTATGTCCATCTTCATGCACGACCTTCCGATAGGCTACTGCAGCTATAGCCATCACTGAAGCATCTGAGAATACACACAGTTCAATGAACATTGCTTCAGAAAGTGAGAATGTGATGTAAGTACGAGGAACGAGAAGCATTTTTAGATTTTTAAAAAAAAGGCTGTAATGTTTTTCTTTGCCCCCACTCATCACTCTAAAGTCCACCATTCGTTATCACCATCACTGTTCCAGTGCAACATTGCCCCCACATTAGTAATACCGTAATAGCCAGTAACATTGTCACTACAATACTAATAATAGCCAGTAACATTGTCTCTACATTACTAATAATAGCCAGTAACTTTGTCACTACATTACTAATAATAGCCAGTAACATTGTCACTACATTACTAATAATAGCCAGTAACATTGTCCCTACATTACTAATAATAGCCAGTAACATTGTCCCTACATTACTAATAATAGCTAGTAACATTGTTACTACATTACTAATAATAGCTAGTAACATTGTCACTACATTACTAATAATAGCTAGTAACATTGTCACTACATTACTAATAATAGCTAGTAACATTGTCACCACATTACTAATAGCCAGTAACATTGTCACTACATTACTAATAATAGCTAGTAACATTGTCCCACATTACTAATAATAGCTAGTAACATTGTCACTACATTACTAATAATAGCTAGTAACATTGTCACTACATTACTAATAATAGCCAGTAACATTGTCACTACATTACTAAGAATAGCTAGTAACATTGTCACTACATTACTAAGAATAGCCAGTAACATTGTCACTACATTACTAATAATAGCTAGTAACATTGTCACTACATTACTAATAATAGCCAGTAACAGTGTCACTACATTACTAATAATAGCTAGTAACATTGTCACTACATTACTAATAATAGCCAGTAACATTGTCCCCAAATTACTAATATACTAGCTAGTAAGATTGCCCCCACATTAGTAATAATAG
>SRMA01027266.1:22181-37239 GCA_007224835.1 Danionella cerebrum | reverse complement strand
TTATGAGCAATAAGGAAAAATAAAGGAGGGTTTGACTTTGGCTATTGCAGACAGTCTGTCTTATATGAAGAGTTGAGATGCAGTCAAGTAAAAAAAAAAAAAGGTATCATGGTAACAAAAAAAATGTTTTTCATGCAGGTTTTTAACACGCACATGAACACAATACTTCTTATTGGCTTTTAGCAAGTGGAGAGCAGCTAATCAGCTCATCCACACATACCGGATCAAGGGCGACGCAGAGATCCTTCCCCATTGGAATCCTTCAACACGGCAGTAGAATAAACATTATCTGTCGTTCTCCAGTGTGCTGATATATATCTCAATTACCAATTTATCAGTGTTCAATGAATTGTTAACTTGTATTCCATCTGAGACCGATTATTAAATTGGGAGGGAAAACAGGAAATTTTCCAACGTAAGAAAAATAAAACAGACCTATCCCGAGATGATTGGCAGATCCCAGTGTGAAAGCACCCCTAATAAATACAGGACATGCATCTGCATTGTGTCAGATCTCAAGCACTTGTGCATTTACTTTATTCAAAAAGAAACTCACAACACACTACTTCCTGTCATGTGATGTGGCTTTTTATATAATTGCTACATTAGGAACCGCATAGTAGCTTAAGCAGCCTTCAATTAAGCTGCTCTGATGGTCTGAGTCCAGCTAGCAGGCGCACAGAGTTCATGCGATTTAAATATGAAAATAAAATAAAGTTTCCAAACATCTGCCTTCATTCATTTTCTACTGAGGTGCAATTAAATCAGTTTACGACCTTGATCAAGAAAAACTCTCAAGGATGTTGCAATCAATATATAGACTATAGTGTGCTGCCATCTAGTGGTATCACAAAACAGATGAAATGGATCCTACAGGAAGAGTAAGGCTGCGAATTCAAACGGAGAAACAAACACTGTAACACTAGGAATTATAGATTATTTTGTATGTTTTCATATTTGTTTACAGTCGTTATTTCTACAAAACATCATTTGTGCAGCACTGCCGTCAGTCTCTCTAAAGCTGGACTGGACAGACAAAAATCTGGAGGTTTTGCCCACAGATTATCCCTAAAACTGTGAACCAGTTTCAACTAACAATTCACAGCACTTCCCATAATATTATACCGGTGGTGGCTGATCACAGGGAACTGTCCGACAAAAATGTGGATTTGTGTTGCGCTACTTCTTTCCTGTTTCCTGTGCGAAGTGACTGTGAAAATGTGGGATGAGCGCCACCTAGTGCCTCTTTTACATCCTACTCACGTCATCAAAAGAGCAGCTTTCATTGGTCGTTTTCCTTGCGAATATAAGCAAAATGGTTTTTGATCTAGGCACGTTGTCGCATAAAATATCAGAGCGAAAATTCAGATCGATGCCTTAACACATTGCTGCATGGATTTCCTCCAACATTCTGGTTCGGAGGCGATAAACATTAACTCAACGACTCCACTATGTGTTTACCACAGCAGCGATCCCCAACATCACATCTTCAATTCACACGCGGCTCTCTTACCCTGGGTTATCTTCTCTGACGACCGATTTGACAAAGCTCAAGAAGTCATTACAGAAGTTCATGCAGACCGTCGGCTTCCAGGTTTCATACTCACTCTAGAGAACAGGGCGAGATGAAACACATCCGCAGGCTTCTCCATCATCACATCACTCAATAACAAAGGCTTTTACTGTGAGGTTATGTTACCAAACCTTGATCATCTGTGATATTTTAGAGGTTTTAAAGGTCTCTACTGATGCCACAATCCCATCTTTGTCTCGAAACCCTGCGACGATCAATGGGACTCCCGGAAGAAAGGACTGTGCCCACCATTTTATCAGCTTGTACCTTCAACAGAAACATAGACACATTACCAAGATGCAGATGTTTTTAATGACCGTTAAATGTGTGCAGGACTATCCAGACCAGGAACGTGATCTGTGCCATTCCCATTTCAACTCTGTTTCTCTGTCCTTTACATACGACTCTAGTTCTTTACCCAATGAGAAGCTTATTACCAAACCTAGCACAATTTACCTTCAACATATGAGGAGTTTGGTTCCAAAACCAGATAAACACCAAAAGCCTAAACAAGTTAGTGTCAAATTCAAAGTTTATCATCATCACATTTGAAAAGCCCATAAACGACTTTCCAAAAACATTATATTTGCTGAGTAATCACTAATCTGTTGCTTACGTGTATGTAGTAGCCCAAGCATCAACAGTTTCATTTGTTGAAATACTATAATAAAACGGGAATGGTTAAACTTTGGTGATAGCAGTGTTTTGATACTGGATGTTGGACTATCCCTTTTGGGAGAGGTTCTGACAAAGAGGTGAAAACAAACCAAATCGATACTTTTATCTGTTCCCAAAGAAAAGTGATATACAACATTCTGTTGATCACTGACTGGTCAGTTGTTTAGCTCACTGATTGGCCAGAAAGATTGCCAAGATAATCTGTCCCACCTCACTGATTTGTGATCTCATGCTGTTCATTAGCGGAGTGGCTTTTTTTAACCCTTCTCTTGTATCTAGCGTTGGAAGTCAATCAAATTAATCAAGGCTTGTCTGGGTCAGCAACAGTGACGAAGTGGGGACTGGGAGAATTTAGCGATTGTTTGTTTGCCAACTTTTTTAAAGTCTGGTGGACTTTAGGCCTCACCTGAGGAAGTTGCTCCTCTGTTTGGAGGTGCGAATCTCTGCAGACGTCTTGAGCTCCACATAACATCCTGGAGCTGGAGGAGCCTTTGGGTCTTTGAGGCGACAGTCCACCTCTCCGGAAAACAGCAGCGTGTGACAAACCAGACGTGTCTGCACCACTGTACAGAAAGCCTCGTTGGTGTTCACAACACCCCCTGGATCTGGAGCCCCTTCCACCTTTTCTTCAAAGAGAGCACAAACAATGATTGATGGGGACAGCATGTGCTGATCAGTTCAACACTAGATATCCCTTAAACAATCTGCAATCTATATTTTTTTGTCAGAGTCAGAAACTCTTCAGTGCAGATCTACAGCATTGAGAAAGGAGTAGCATGAAACCTAAAGCATGGGACAAAATTTAATAAGTGTATTCAGATGCAGGAGTTGAGTCTCACATGTGTGCGGGAAAAAGAAAATATCTTAAAAATATTTGCTAAAAACAAACCCTGTTACTTTTCAACAAACATCAAAAGAACTCAGAGGGTTGGAAACTTTTCTTCTTGCGGCCTACTGAAAAAACATGCGAAGACCTCACACTGAGAGCTGCTACAAAACAGCAAAAACCAGGAAAACAGTCGAAATGAACCTTCCATTCGAGAACGAGCAACCCTGACTTTTAGAAATACTGTCTTCAAAATGTTGATCAGCAGTAAATATCTCTAATCTTCCTCTTCCCAACATGATTGACAACCTACAATCAAAAATGCAGAATAATGTCATGTTGCGATCAAAAAAACGTTGTTATAATAGAAGTCAAAGGGCACGAGCAATAAATGAGGGAGAAAATTTCAAATCTGGTGCTACACACACAAAAAAAAAGAAATCCACCGATGCCAAAGTTGCAACACAATCGTTTTTCATATTGAAAATCATTATCTGTCCGAAATCAGTGACATCATGAAGTATCTTGCCAATTAAAGGGTAAAAATCGTAAATTAACAAAAGGTTTTGATTAGAGCTGAGGTAGATGAAAAAAAATATTGTTCTGATAGCTGTTTTTTCAGATCAGTAGCTTAATTTAATGACCGTTAACAGCCACGAACAGCATGAAAGGGTAGTGAATTTGCCCACAGCACATTTTTGAGTTTTTCAAATTTCAAAGCATTTTTTAAGAATATGTGTAAAAATAAGATCTGTCCCTAAAAATATCATTTAATTTGATGAAACTGAGAAAAGTAGTGGCCAAATTTAGACTTACAATCACCCTGAAGTGGTTGCAAACATCCCCAACAACACATTAGGCTTAAAGGAGTTCCCAAAGATAGTGAAAAATTGTTGGACCTTTTCATTTCCCTAAATTCCTCCTTGTAGTCGTAGTCATTCATGAAATCCACCATCAACTGTTGGCGAAAGGTTTTTGCCAGTACATTGCACACAAAACGTCACGGAATACGTCACGGATTCCCTGACTTCCCTATACCGCGTGACGTCGCAACTTAAAAAACTACAAATAGATATTTTAAACTATCTTTTGATGAAAAAATGCATAGTGTAAACATAAGAAACATGAGATATATCAGTAAACAAAAGTGTTTTAATAACTGTTGGAGTTCACTGTGTGATAAACGTTGGATGATACGTTATTACCGACCGCTGTCATAGCTACGATCACTTAACGAACCTCTTATCAGAAAAATGTGCTTAAATATACTAGCCCGATAGTCAAAGAATGCCAGATCGCTGCATAAAAAGGTAACTTTATTTCATGTACTGTGTTTTATCTGTGATATGTCTTGCCATAAGCGTATTCATCGCGACACTAACATGTAGGGAGTTTTGCGAAACGTGCAATTTGCGGATTGTGTTCTGACAGTTTCTGCAACTGCCACTCATCGGGCACTCAGGTGAATAAGTTTGAACATTCTTTTCCTGGGTGCTCCTCATGCGAGTTGTAGCATTTGGGGACACATTTAGATTTGGTTACATGTTCTGCGCTGACCAACCTTCATTTCTCAAACCATTGTCCAGCAATTACTGTTTATCAAATAGAGCCATCAACTGTGTACCAAACTTATTTCAGAGGAACGCATTTATGCTTTCAACAGAAGCCATCTTACAAAGTAGGGCAAACAACATGTATTTTGTAACAAAGTGTCAATTGTTCACTAGATGTGCTTTTAGAAGATTTAATTGCGCACAAAGTTCCAGGATTCAAGAGAGAGGACCAAGGTTTCGAGGAATCTAAAAGTCATGTTTATAGTTTCACATTTGTTTTCTACATAATTCCATGTGTTCATTGACTGTTTCAATGCCTTCAGTGAGAATCTACAAAGTAAATAATCATGAATATAAAGAGAAAACACTAATTCCCTAAACTAAAATGGTAGTTTGTTTCTAGATCACGG
Source organism: Danionella cerebrum (assembly GCA_007224835.1). Lineage (NCBI taxonomy): Eukaryota > Metazoa > Chordata > Actinopteri > Cypriniformes > Danionidae > Danionella > Danionella cerebrum. Next base: position 32,199 of record SRMA01027266.1, on the reverse strand, counting down.
CGATTATGAGACAAAGAGTCTGCTGAACCTGCACACATGTACTGCTCAAACTTGTATCCCCAGTACATCATCTCCTGGTCGCGGTCGGTTCGCGCTTCTCGGCTGGCGCGGGCTTCCTCTGTCTCCACCTCACTGAGATAGATGGTTCCGTTGAAGAGAGTCGCCGCCATAGCCCAGCCTTCCTGCCTTTCATACGGTGTGGTCAGCACTTTAGTCAAGTGCCCCCTCCATGTCACAAAATCCACATCTACAGCTCTGCAAACACACAAGCACTCAATGACTGAAGTAAACGATGGATAGAGATATCATCATTTATTATTCCACTCTCATCTACAGGGAAATGAATGTCAGCTTGGAAACACTGCAGAAAAGTCTGGACACAGCTCTCAGAAGCTGTCAAGGTATAATCGTTTGGGATTATTAGTTAAATTCATATTAATTTGGTTGTAGTTAGTCTTAAGCTTTTGTGTGACAAATGAAATACTGTGATTTTGTCTAAAGCTAATCAAAATATTATTTTTTAAGGGGGCTAATCATATTGATCTTAGCAACTTTTATTTGTTAATTTCTTTTAATAAAGCAACTACAGTGGTAGCCCGAGAAACAAAACTAATCTGTTCCAGGGTGACGTTCGTATAAGTAGATGAAAAAAATGGAAAACCAGAGAAAAAACAAGTAACGTTTCTTCAATCCTTAAATCTACACATTGTTAATGTAATAAATGATAATAAAACAGAATAAAACACAAGCAAAATACGTAAAATATACACAATTGTGAAACCGTACCTTGAGTGAAGCGATGTGTCAGAGGAAGTGGAACGGATGGCAGAAAACATTACGGTACCGCTAGGGGTGTAATGGTTCACGGGGATGTATTGAACCGTTTCGGTACGGCCTGTTCGGTTCGGTACACTTGCGTACCATTTCGGTATTTTTATTAAATTATATAAATATATTATTAGCGTGATATTAAGCTCAGCGGAACTATGTTCCTAGGCGAGTTTCCGCACGGACGCTATTGCGTGAAGCACAGTAGTGCTGCACGAGTAACTGTGAGAAATGGACACAGCGAAAGAGAAGCCAGCGCTTGAAGACACCTCACTACGGTCTCGTGTTTGGGAACACTTTGGCTTCTCTGTTAAAATACATAACGGGGATAGACGAGTGGATAAATTTAAAGTTGTATGGCGACATTGTTCCACGGAGATCGGGCAGGCAACACATCTAACATTTTCTACTGCTGGAGATATTATAACCAGATATATGCTCTCTTCAGAAAATGTGGATGGGTTAATCTATCCTAACTAGTTGCGGTATTTCATTTTTTATTTAAAAAAAAATGTGTTTTTCTTAATAAAGAGTGCAATTTATTTAAAATATCACCCAAATGTGTCACTTTTATTTATTTTATGCAAGAATTCTATTGTGTATTGGCAGCTTTTCAAAATAAAGATTATGTAAGTTCTTATTGTTTTGTACCGAACCGAATGAACCGAACCGAGCTCTCCAAGACACTGTACCGAACCGAACACGATTTTAGCGTACCGTTACACCCCTAGGTACCGCGTATGAAAGTTAACTTTCTCGCGATACAAACACGGTTTCAAGCACGCAACAGATGGAGAGAAGCTTCTGAGAACGCGTCACTGGCTTTCTCTAACTTGCGCTACAGAACAGCACTTTCCACGTTATAAACGTTATTTCTACTACGACACCTTGACTCTGACATTTGTTATAGTACATTATTAGTAATCTATAAATAATGTTTCGCTGTGTTGTTGAAGTGTTTTGAAGTGTATCAGGACCCGGAAGCACATCGCTTAGATTATTCAATTTAACTAAACGCATGTTTCCACTGCGCCCACTGTGGGAAACATTATTCTGCTAATATATTGTTTAACTCAGTATTTTGCCTTGCAAGGCAGTCGTTGCCTTGGATGGCAAGTGTCGCAATGGTAGAGTCGTTCGTCCTATAACCAGACTGCCCGAGGGCAGCTGAGGGCTACCAAGGTTACTGATCAACACCAGTGTGTGAATGTGGAATGAATGAAAATTGTTCTGAAAGCGTCTTTGAGTATCTAGAAAAGTGCTACATAAATTGAAGGCATTACTATTATGTCTGTTAATACAATGGGTCTATTTTGTCAGGTGGAAGAATTCGGCCAGTGAGCAACCTTTATCCATGTGTGTCGCCGGAATAATTTTAAGATTATGTTTTCCTCATAAAGTGATGATGTCGCTGACAGAATTGCAGAGAGAAAAAGGGTGACAAAATTATCGGACAAAAAAATGCTCTGGGAGGTGGTCTGGGAACATAAATTTTGGTTCAATAATTGTAATCGAGCTAAAATCTTCATTTAATGGAGATCTTAATTTTAGGTCAAATCTCAGAGCCCTAGACAAAACTTGTTTTTACCATGGCAACTCGTTGTCAAACTTGGAGTAGTTCAAATCCGAGTAGAATTAGAAACATGCATCATGAGCAACTAAAAAAAATGATAAATCAAAAGACGGCACAGGTCAAAATCAACCAGCAAAGTCTGTCCGTTTTGATCGCATTGTCCCTGTCTTTAGGCCTTTTTTACTGCGGTGTCTACTTTTGTGTGTGCATTCATTCTAACCAATCGAAAAGCAGTCAAGGAAATGTGTATGATGACGTATGATGTTACATGGCTGTATTTTCAAGTAGTGCGTACCAGAGTGGTCAGAGTGGTGTGAATGACGACTAAATCTGCAGACGATTGCAACAACGCATCAGTTGTTCATCTTGGTCCAGACCCAATAAAACAAACTAGAGGTGTGAAAGCACCCTTAAGTCCTAGTTCGTACAGGATTTGTTTCACTAATTTCTGTTTCTCAGAAGTACTTTGTGTTTTTAATCTAGGCCAAATCTGCAGTCCCGGTTCTGCGTTACTAGGTTCACGACAAACTTTCAGGCAGGTGCGTTGAGGCAAGTTGGGGCTAAACTCTGGAGGACCCCAGCCCTCCAGGATCCGAATTTAATTCTTTGATCTACGTTGTATCAACCAGTGGCTAAAGTCGGTATCCCCATTAGCAACCTCTCCACTATAAACTGAGGTAAGCAACTTGGTAAGAACGAAGTTTGGTGAGAGTCAAAAACCTCATATGAGTGAAAGATCAGGGTTAGTGATGTCGCCCAGTGCAATCTTGTATTAACACTAGATGGGGGTAGCCACATTACATTCAAAAGGCATGGTTTAATACTGGTACAGATTGTGTAGCCCAATTGGGTCAGTCTTTGGTAAAATTACCGCTATAAACAAGCAAACAATGGATAGCTCACCGTCCCTTTGAAGAGTCCTTTGGATGTGTCTTGTGTTGGTTCTGCAAGATCCACTTCAGCAGATGGTCAAGCTTCTCCTTCACAGTCTCATCCCTGCGGATAAAGCGGCTATGGTATCCATCTCGCAGGTCAAACTCCAGCCATTTACCAGGATCCACAAAATAGCGGAGCTGTCGGTCATCATTAAAGAAGCTCCTCTTGGCATCGAGCGAGAAGCAGCCAAGCTCCACTGGCTGTTGGTAAAGAGGGAAGGCGCGGTCGTATAGATGTGGCAAAACACTCAAGCTTTGGACCACTGGGGAGCTCGATCCCATTGGCCGTTTACACAACTCTCTGTCATCGTAAGGGTCTCTGGGTCTTTTGGAGGCAAACCTGTGGTGATGTCCACCCTCAGCCATGGTTTGGGTCACTGGAGGTTGGGGTGAATGAGGAACTGATTCGTTACAAACATTAATGAATCCAAAGCAGTTGGGAAATCAGCGAGGGCCTAGATGGAAATAAAATGTAGAAACTTAGAAGAGACGCCATGGTCAATTTCATCATGTAAGACAGAAATACATTATTGAATGTTTCAGCTTCGTCATTTGAAGACACAATGCGTTCAATGCGTCCCACCTTCGTTGATCAACTTTTGTGTTGCTAAATCAATTATAGAGAATATAAAAATGTAACTTAACTCTAATTTTAAAGCGCAGCATTAGCCAACGTGTTTTAGACTCGTGTTAGCTTAAATCCAGCTGCAAACAAGCATAATGCAGTTCCTAACAGAGTCACAATTTACAAGCATAATAAACCATTTAAAAGTCTCACCAAAACAGTGACTGCAGACAGTAGAATGAACTCGGTGTTGGCCGAGGGATGTTTCCAGCGTTTGTTATCTTCACTTGTATGGCTTTCTGAAACAAACTACACTCAGGTTTTGAAAAACGTGTTTAACTCCGATAATTGCTTTTACTAAAGTTGGCTCTCTTAAAAAATAATACTTAAAAACATAAGTCTAGAGTAAATATCCGTGTAATGTTTAAGTACGGGAAGTGAGGGAAGTAAACAATCACGCGTTCGCATCTTTTCAAAATAAAAGTAACTTACAGTTAAACGCCAAAATAAAAGGTCTAGAGTAAGTTTACAGTTTTGACGTGGAAAAAAAATCAATATAAATTTTAATTAAAAATAAAGTGAACAATATTAATAATAATGCCTTCCATTTATATAGCGCATTTCCACAAGTGTTACAATTTTTAAGAGAATTATCCATTTGATATGCTACCTTGGTGGTCTGACAAAACATGGCTGTCGATTCTCACTTACGGCCTCCTGCCCCCACCAAAAATACACCTCAACAGTCACACAGATCCATACAGAGCAATACAGGTCAAGTGGCATGCCAAGTCCACAACAGCAAAATGCTCCTGCCACGGACTGAACCGCCAACTGTTATAGGATGCCCAACTACACCACTCGCCGTTGTATTACAGTTTGATTTCACTATCTTGGCATCAACTATATTAAACAATTTATTTCTGTATTGAAAATCATTAGCTTAATTCATGTTAAACTGAACAATTATGCTAACCTAACAGTAAATAAACACATAAATAGATCAACTAACAAATAAATTTAGTTGGTTTTCAAATTAACTGTTCAGCTCTGACAACAAGAGATGAAAAACATTATTTCAATCAGATTTCAAATCAGATGGGGTCATCCACAAATTGTTCTCACAAACTTGAGTGTACAGCATGGTCCAAAATATCCTGTCCTTTTGAATAATTCATAGTTACTTTGCCATGTTTTGTAGTCACAGCAGGGGCCTTTTAACTTTTAGTGGCACTTTTTTCCACATATTTTTTTACAGTTCAAAAACCCCATGAAAGTTCTGATGAAAGTAAAATCGAGTGATATACATTGCAAAATCAGACAAAGACGGGTTGGAAACATGTTTTTTAGTGGTAAAGTTGGAAATCAGCCTCTAGTAGTCAGTCAGTGAAACACAGGACCTTCCTATAACACACTACAAGGGAAAGTAGGGGGTTGGCACTTGGTCAGTCGTTGAGCTCACTGATCGGCCAGAAAGAATAGTCGTTGCGCGTATTATTACTGTGTGCGACACAAAAACCAGGTACAACCCCATAGCGTTGTAATAGACAACAATCAGTCTTTTAAACTAAACTATTCATTTGAGAACTATAAACACACACAGCATGAAATACACCACCTTCTTTTGGTTATTATCACATTCACTATGATGTCACCACTGGCACTTTTTCGCTGGCACCGTGCAGACTCGTGCAGTAATTTGCGCTGTTCAATGACACAAGCAATGACGACTCTCTTGGACCAGTGCTCACTCCCATATGTTATGCTTGTTCAGCATGGTGTCAGTTCAGAGCGATGGTGTCAGTTCTAGAATGCCCCCACCCGAAACCCCCCAACCAAACTTCACGTCACTCATATATGCGTCAATACTTATACGCAATACGGGGTTAATGACCTATTCATCAGTCACCCACCAGGTGGCAATAAAAGTGCTTTTTAACGGGCTTTGTCTCACATGGCCAGATGTGTGTCATGCCATCATGTCAGCTCCCTAATCCTCATAAGTCCACCTAGTCCCATTGAGGCAAGTACCGGTCACGGCGACTAAATCTGGAGGGCTGGCCACGCCCACTCGTTCAGGATTCATTGTAACATCACACACACGCGCACACACACACACACACATACACACACACTCACACCACACCCTATCCAGCACATGCAACGCTCACGCAAAAACACTATGAAGCTGTTTGCAATTGTTTGGGGTTAGTTAGGGACCACATCTAGGTGGGCGGGGTTTAGTATTGTAGTGTATTCTTAAGTTTCAGAGCGTCATATCGGATTGTCTTTCGCAAGGAGAATGACCAATGAACCGCTCAGTGGAGCTCATTTTACATTTTCATAGCGGGATCGTGTAGGAAACAGGAAAAGAAATACCGCGCCACAAATCTTGACATACAATTTTTTTTCTGTGATCTTCGATTTCTTCGCTGTCATCGTCTTCTTCTTCCTTCACGTTTCCGAGTGTTGCGCAGATCGCATCTGCTGTACCACAAACGCCATCTTCAGGCAGGGAGCATCATTGCGTCAATATTTCCTCAATGTAGACGAAGAGCACCCTGCTGAGAAGTCATCCAAAGATTTGTGTGAATCTCAATTTGGACCCCTCCCCTGCTCTTCTCCCGCCCTTTGTCTCTTTCAGAGAGCTTGCGTTAACTCAGGCCTTGTCCACTGTTTTATAGTGCTCATAAAGGTCACCTTTTAAGTCATTTTTTAAATTATTTTCAGGTAAGGTAAAGAAAGTCAAATCTGAATTATTTGACAAGTATAATGAAAATACTCACAGTTCGTGAGACTCCTTTGATGTTATGTTCCTTATATTCTCTCTTAGCTATATAAAAACACTAGGTTGTAACAAATGTTTTAATTTAGTAAATTCAGTTTTACAAATATAGAAAGTAACAATCAAATAAATGGTTATACAAAATAATTGTCTGTGTTTCTAGCGTTGAGAGATATTTGACAGATATTTTCAGTATCCAGTGTCTCAAGGTTTGGTTCAGTCTTTTATAGCCAAACAACTCATGTCCAATACAAGTCCAAAGGCTCCCTCTACTGGTCAGAGTTGGAATGTCCTCGGAAAAGAAAAGAACACGTTTTCAAAAATAACCAGGTATGTGTGGACAGGGCCAGCATTTCTGAAAATGCCAACCAAAGTGAATCGTATTCTAATCACTCCGCAACCGGGTTCTGTGTGAACCGGTGTGTTTTTGTGTTCGGGAGGTGGAGTTTGTTGTCGTCACTCTCTGTCACTGCTGTGTTTACTCACTGAACTGAGGACTACGTGTTTATTCCGCTATTGTTATTTACAGCATGTATATGCACATTTCATATTTGATCACTGAACTGAGGCACCTGTGTTTGTGGACACGCCGTGCTGAATACTAAATTTAAAAATACCATGAATCGCCTGCCACATGTTGGTTTGTTAGTGTCATTACAATCATTTTTTTTTAAACGCTGTTTTTTTGTACAGAGCTAAGTGTGGGGATGGCTTCAGCTTAAGGTTTCTTGATGTTTAGGTTAAAATAAAGCCACATTTCTATCTTTTTATTCTCTTGCTTCAAAGTTTTCTTTACATGGTTTCGAACACATTCTATTTCCAAGGTAGACTTCAACAGTGATGATGGCCTAGCTTTATCAACCTTACAAATAATCGTAGCTCTTCCTCTCTCTGCTGGCTCTCCATTGCAGCCTGTGATAAGTTCAAAATACTGATGCTCATGAACAAAACAGTCACAGGGTCAGCACCATTGGGGGTCCTTCATCCATTACCAGACGCTTGCATTCAGGAAATAAACAGAGTCTTGTATTTTCATCTCCGATAAGTAGTAAATCTACCCCCAGAACTTTATCTTTCACTGTTCCCGGCTGGTGGAATTCTCTCCTGGCCCCAAAAACAGAAGAAAAACCCCCCCAAAACTCTTAACATGCTCAAAACACTTATTAATTCCAAACTAATGTATTCAGAATCTCTTGTGAGAGCACTTGTTACAATTAAACTTACTGTTACAAATAACTCACTTTGGATAAAAACATCTAAATGTGTAAATGTAAGTAAGAACTATATTTTTGAAATGTCTCTGCTTTTATAATTTGATCATGTCTGGTTCTATAGTTTGTAGGAAATATACAATGGTTTCAAATATTCAAATATTCAGAGCATCGATTTTTATTCATGGCAGATTCCAGGAATTCTTCACACACTGCATTCTGCCTCAACATCCACAACTGACATTCGGCAAATACAAAAAACCAAAACTACAAATCGATACAGAAACAAAGGCTTTAATTTCACAATGGCAGATGACATCGAAAGCATGAACATCCCAGACTTGACTGGTGCATCTCTGAGTCCCTTTGAAAAGAGGGCTTCAAGTTTAACAGAACTGATATAGAGAAGCCAACAGGAGGTTTTCCATTTACATAGTATAGTACAATTGGCAGCAAACATTCCTTTACAGCTGGAAGATTACACAGGTATCAAGCATTCTCTTGATTTAATTCATCACCGTGGATAAAAACGCATCACGAGTCCAAATCAACAACATCATGTAGAACAGTACAGTCAGTTATACATGGCTTCTCAGCTTCACCAAGAGAGAGTGAAGATAAGCTACAGTATGTACACATCCGCTTTCTTCATATTGTCTAACGCTGCATGGCTTCACTTGGGTTTTTCTGTTCAAAACAAAATTCTAGAGAGGTCACCCATCATTTCCTCTCCCTCTGTTTGCTTTGAACCCCCTTGACTTTCTTTCTTTCTTTTCAGCAATGTTGAAAACTAGATTTGACCCCCAGCATTTTACCAAAGGCTATACAAACATTACAAGCTTTCAAAAGTCACAGTGAACACAACAAACCCTAAAGATGTGAATATTAAGAACATTAATGGTACGACAATAAGTATTAAAGAAGTCTCTGTTAGTCAAGAGTGAATTCTAAACTCAATGTCAAAACTAAAAGTCAGTTAGCAGTTAATAACTCTACAGACGTCAACGTGAATAAAATAAACATTACAGAAGTCAATGTGAATACTAAAATCCTTCAGAAATCACTGGAAACATTAAAAACCACACAGAAATCAATATGAATACTACAAATACTAAAGAAATCAATGAGAATAATAAAAATACTTCCGAAGACAATAAAAATTCTACAATGGTCCATGGTATAGTGGATGGTGCGCCTAACATATACGAGCAGTTGCGCAGGGCGACGTGGATTAGACCGTACTGAGCCTGTCCTGTTTCACATCCTTCCCCCTCTCTCTACCCATTCCTCTTACTTGCGTTTAATAGTCCTCTCTCTTCAATAAAGTCAAGAATGTAAAAAAAAAGATGTAAAAAAATATAAACATTCAAGAAGTCGATGGGAATACTACAAACGTTAAAGAAGTCGATGGGAATACTACAAACAAAAAACAAGTCGATGGGAATACTACAAACGTTAAAGAAGTCGATGGGAACACTACAAACAAAAAACAAGTCGATGGGAATACTACAACGTTAAAGAAGTCGATGGGAATACTACAAACAAAAAACAAGTCGATGGGAATACTACAAACGTTAAAGAAGTCGATGGGAAAACTACAAACGTTAAAGAAGTCGATGGGAATACTACAAACGTTAAAGATACCGATGGGAATACTACAAACGTTAAAGAAGCCGATGGGAATACTACAAACGTTAAAGAAGCCGATGGGAATACTACAAACGTTAAAGATGTCGATGGGAATACTACAAACGTTAAAGAAGTCGATGGGAACACTACAAACGTTAAAGAAGTCGATGGGAACACTACAAACATTAAAGATGTCGATGGGAATACTACAAACATTAAAGATGTTGATGGGAACACTACAAACATTAAAGATGTCGATGGGAATACTACAAACATTAAAGATGTCGATGGGAATACTACAAACATTAAAGATGTTGATGGCAATACTACAAATGTTAAAGAAGCTGATGGGAATAATACAAACGTTAAAGATGTCGATGAGAACACTACAAACATTAAAGATACAGATGGGAATACTACAAACGTTGAAGAAGTCGATGGGAACACTACAAACGTTAAAGATGTCGATGGGAATACTACAAACGTTAAAGA
>SRMA01027266.1:0-21551 GCA_007224835.1 Danionella cerebrum | reverse complement strand
ACTACAAACGTTAAAGAAGTCGATGGGAATACTACAAACGTTAAAGAAGTCGATGGGAATACTACAAACAAAAAACAAGTCGATGGGAATACTACAAACGTTAAAGAAGTCGATGGGAAAACTACAAACGTTAAAGAAGTCGATGGGAATACTACAAACGTTAAAGAAGTCGATGGGAATACTACAAACGTTAAAGAAGCTGATGGGAAAACTACAAACGTTAAAGAAGTCGATGGGAATACTACAAACGTTAAAGAAGCCGATGGGAATACTACAAACATTAAAGAAGTCGATGGGAATACTACAAACGTTAAAGATGTCGATGGGAATACTACAAACATTAAAGAAGTCGATGGGAATACTACAAACGTTAAAGAAGTCGATGGGAAAACTACAAACGTTAAAGAAGTCGATGGGAATACTACAAACGTTAAAGAAGTCGATGGGAATACTACAAACGTTAAAGAAGCTGATGGGAAAACTACAAACGTTAAAGAAGTCGATGGGAATACTACAAACGTTAAAGAAGCCGATGGGAATACTACAAACGTTAAAGAAGCCGATGGGAACACTACAAACGTTAAAGAAGCCGATGGGAACACTACAAACGTTAAAGAAGCAGATGGGAATACTACAAACGTTAAAGAAGCCGATGGGAATACTACAAACATTAAAGAAGTCGATGGGAATACTACAAACATTAAAGAAGTCGATGGGAATACTACAAACGTTAAAGATGTCGATGGGAATACTACAAACGTTAAAGATGTCGATGGGAATACTACAAACATTAAAGAAGTCGATGGGAATACTACAAACATTAAAGAAGTCGATGGGAATACTACAAACACAACAGATGTCAATGTAAATACTAAAAGTCAGTCAGAAGATACTGAAATTGGAAATCGTTATGGGAATGATATTAACACAGAAGTTGTTGTGAAAACTTAAACATTATTAAAAGTCAGAGGGAAATCTATAAAAACCCAAAATTTAAGGGTGATTTCTAAAAATCCTTCAGAAATAAAGAGAATACTATGGAGTCAAAGACAGATTTTTCATCATTTCTGTTCTCAACAGAAGAAAGAAAGTCAAACTGGTCTGAAACACAGACAGAGGGAGTATATTTCCAATTTTGGGTGAAAAATTCTCATAGTAATAATTATAACAATAATAATAATCATATTTACATTTCATTTCAATGAACAAGAGAGAGGAAGAAGCCTGAGAATAAGGTCACATTAGCATAAGATCACAAGTGAAATCTGAAGCGAGCATTAAATACAGCACTAGAGCGAAACCAAAGAGCCTAACGTTCCGCTCTAGACAGAAATGTCTTCTGGGGGAAAATGAACACAAAAAAAGAAAAGAGAGCCAGGGCTCGGTCTAGCCATGAGGGGACTCCTGAGATATTTCATCGATGGTCTGTGATGATTCCGTCAGTCAATGTGTTATTTTGTGTGGATGTATGTTTTGATTATGTAGATATATGTACGTAACAAATTATCTGCAACTCAGTTTTCAATCTGCAGCTGTTGATCTGTAAACACTGAAATATTACTAGACCCGGAGACACGAGCAGATGTGCTCTGTTTTCACCAAAGTGAACAATTACGGAACATGCGGAAACAGCAAAAAAAAGAAGAGTATTTCTGCTCCAGAAGCTGTTAAACGCCTCTCATTTGAAACAAAAATGCTCTTTTTATTGTATTTGTGCATGTTCGGATAACTGTACTCGTATAACAATGGGAGACATTGAAAATTGGAGCACATTTACAGATCGAGACAGTTGCAGATAGAATAATACAGAAAGTCTACAGAAAGTATTAATTAAATAAAAACAACATATAGCAACGGTGTAATCAAGAGAGTGCTACATTTGGAACACACACTCATGTACACAGGTGTCGTGTACAGTATATTAGACACTATATGCATGTGATTGTGTAGATTTGCATCATTACGTGTCTTTAATCTATGTTTGTGTTGGTACAGAACACTATATGCTGTTGTGACTTCCGCAGACCAGTGGTTTGACTGGTTTTTTAAATGCCGTTACTAATTGTTGTTTGTATAGAAGCGTCAGTGGGTTTGTGGCTCATGTGTGTGTGTGTGTTTGATGTATGCATCTTCTACGTGTGTGTTGCGTTTGGTAATCTCAGTGTCTTCCAGCATTGGCTCAAAGTGCCGCGCACATCCCCCGTGTGAGGTGTGTGCGTGTAGACGAGTGTGCGCCCGTCACTCAGGCTGCTGGCTACTGGTGCCCCAGGAGAACAGGCTAGGCAGTCGGAAGCCAGAGTCTCTGCGGGTGGGGTCAGGAAGGGTCAGCGTCTCCGGAGCGGACTTCTTTCTGGGTCTGTCTTTAGGCACAGACAGAAAGTCCGGGGCCTCTGTGGAGAGTGGGGTGGAGGGGGCGCTAGACGGCCCACTGCGGGCGCAAGCGACCAGTGGACTCTCACTGATTGAGATGGCTGGTGGGAAGGTCCCAAGCTTCTTATTGGTGGCTTCCTGAGTGGCACGTTCAAATTCCCTCACCTCCTCCATTGTCATGTCTGGAAAGAGGAAGAGCAAAGACATTACTATTGGGGGAACATGGATGATGATGATGAGTGATGAAGGTTGTGTCCTTCAAGCATCAGAGCCACTGCTCTGCTTCTCTCTTCATAAACATGGAATTTTGGATTCATGTAACATGGATGTTCCAGTTTGATTAAAAAATGTTTAATTTTTTGGTAGAAAGTAAGGGTGTAACGGTTCACGGTATGTATTGAACCGTTTCGGTGCGGCCTGTTCAGTTCGGGACACTTGCGTACCGTTTCGGTATTCGGTATTTGTATTAAATAATATAAATGTATTATTAGCGCGATATTAAGCGCAGCGGAACAGTATTCCTAGGTGAGTTTCCGCACGGACGCTATTGAGTGACGTGCAGCTCTACTGTCCGTCACTCAATAGCGTCCGTGCGGAAACTCGCCTAGGAAGGAACATTGTTCCTAGTAGCAGAGCACGAGTTAGAAAATGGCATCATGGCAACAGCGAAAGAGAAGCCAGAGCTTGAAGACCCTCCCACCTCACTACGGTCTCCTGTTTGGGAACACTTTGGCTTCTCTGTTAAAATACATAACGGGGATAGACGAGTGGATAAATTTAAAGTTGTATGCCGACATTGTTCCACGGAGATCGGGCAGGCAACACATCTAACATTTTCTACTGCTGGAGATATTGTCACTGCAAACCAGATCTGTGCTCTCTTCAGAAAATGTGGATAGGTTAATCTTTTTAGCCAAAAACTTAAAACTTGAATAGTTAGTTTTGTTGATATATAAGCTGAAGCTGTTGCTAGTGTTAAAAGTTTTCAGGTCCTAACTGGTTGCAGTATTTCATTTTTTATTTAATAAAATGTGTTTTTCTTTATAAAGAGTGCAATTTATTTAAAATATCACCAAATGTGTCACTTTTATTTATTTTATGCAAGAATTCTATTGTGTATTGGCAGCTTTTTAAAATAAAGATTATGTAAGTTCTTATTGTTTTGTACCGAACCGAACTCTCCAAGACACTGTACCGAACCGAATACGATTTTAGCGTACCGTTACACCCCTAGTGTACATAATATTTCATTCAAGTGTAGCAGAACACAAATCAATACAAATGTAACAGAATAACAAATTTATTGTCTGTTGCATTTAATTGTGGGTAAAACGGTTTCATTTCTATTTTTGTTTGAAAAGATGCGTCTTCGTCGTATACAGCAAGCCTTTTCCTCAAGAAAGCTACGAGAACTGGAGAATGGTGAACATGGGAGGCTACAATTGGGGTTCCACTTCAGTTAAGGTGGTCATTACAGCGTCTGTTTTGAATTAAGTAGAAACGACACAGCCCACCAATTGTTTACTTTGACTTCATATATAATATGTAGGTAGTTTTGATGTTTTAAATGAACTTTACAAGAGTTATGACTCATCATTTGCAAGGTAATTCATATTTAAATTAAAATGCAAAATTTCTCCGTTTTACAGATCTGTACCACAAGTGCCATCTAGTGGTAAAAAGAAGGGATATCCCTGTGAAATTTAAGACCTGTCATAAGAGCTCTTTTTTCTCAAAATTCTGCACAAAACAAAGCACAATGGAACAAAAAGTGCATGGGACAGCGTATGAGGTTTAGGAGGGAATGTGATATAAGAGTAACATTGTTTTGACTTTGTCTTTGCTCTTTTGGGGGATTTATGAATTTATATTTTGAACACATTTGATTTTTTTATATAAAACATAAAAAGTGTTGTCAATTTTTTGCAGTAATAAAAACACAATTTACTCTACTCTAAATTGTACTTTTTTAAATTATTGTGTAATGTAACGAAAAAAATATTTGTTAAAAAGATGCTGGGGTTGAAAGATTTCTGGCTAATGCATGTCTATGAAAATTATTCATATGAATTATATAAATACAAATAAATGATATATTAATAGATAAAAAAAACTATTTCCTCAACTTTCAACCATGTGATTGAAAGCTACACAGGGCAGAGTGGACTTACTGCGGTCATCACGTCGTGAGAAAGATCATTTACGCTGCCAACGATTAAATTCAGAGAAGTCGCTCTCAATTTCAAAACTAATGCCATGCAAAATGTTTTGGTGGGAATGAAGGTTAGACTTCATTAATCAAAGTTTTTCAATAGTCGATAAACACTAAAGCATTAATTCTGTTCCTGAACATGGCATTTGCTTGTTTTTGCATTTGATTGTTACTTTTGAGGTCACATATTTAAAGGTCGCACAGAGACATTCAATGTGTTCAATGAAATGTAAGAAACTGTCAAATCAACAGATGTAAATGTAATTTAAATGTTTTTTCAGAGATGATCAAAACATAGTTTAGACAGTAGAATCTTCTTCTTTAAGCTGTTCCCAGTTTCCTCTACTCTTGCACCAACTACCCTCAATGTCCTCTTTCAGTACATCCATATATCTCGTCTTTGGCCTTCTTCTTCACCTCTTGCCTGGCATCTCCATCTCCAACATCCTTCTACCAATATAACCATTATAAACCAACCTGAGCTGTCCCTCTGATGTGCTCGTTCCTAATCTTGTCCATCCTCGTCACTCCTAAACTGAACCTCAACATCCTCATCTCTGCTACTTCCATCTCTGCCTCTTGTCTCTTCTTCACTGCTACAGTCTCTAACCCATACATCATGGCTGGTCTCACTACTGTTCTGTACACCTTTCCTTTGATTCTTGCTGACACTCTTCTGTCACACAACACCCCTGACACTTTTCTCCACCCACTCCAACCTGCCTGCACTCGTCTCTTCACCTCTTTTCCACACTCCCCGTCACACTGGACTGTTGACCCCAAATACCTAAACTCCTGCACCTTCTTGACCTCAGCCCCCTGTAACCTCACTGTTCTATTTCCCTCTCTCTCATTCAAACACATGTATTCTGTCTTGCTGCGACTGACTTTCATTCCTCTTCTTTCTAGAGCTGACCTCCAACTTTCCAGGTTTTCCTCCACCTGCTCTCCGCTCTCCCTACAAATCACAATGTCATCTGCAAACATCATTGTCCATGGAGATACCTGCCTGAAATTTAATAAACCCTTTTAAATTCACATGTAATAATTATAACCATAAAAAGTTGTGTTTTCATCCTGAAACCAGAGGCAAGAATGAAAAAGGCTTTAAGTTTGAAATATCATGACTGAAGTCAACGTCTGAAACTTGTGCTCAAGATCCGTGAGGTTTAACTGAAGAGGGATCAAGTTCTCGGCCAAAAGTTCTCTTTCATTGTTTCTGTTCTTTTCAGTGACTCATAGAAAGTCTAAAGTCTCTTAGTGTGCAGCGAATCATGAAATCCGTCTGTATCAGCGAAGCCATGCTAGTCATGAGTCCAGTAAAGATGTAATAAACAAAAACAGTCTGAAAGTAAAACCAAACTCACCAATCCACTCATCAACCCAAGCAAAAGCCTGTCTGTGACCCAACAGCAGCACATCCCTCACCACCTGGAGAAAAAGAGAAGATGCCGATTACAGATACTAGCACAGATCAAGCTCTTCCAGAGAAACAGAACTCCGAACCCTTGCCCTTAACTAGAAACATAGCAAAAAGGGTGTTTTCCCAAACTTTCTGCTTAAAAAATTTACTGTAATCACTCATCCATACAAAAAAATTCAGATGCTCTGATAACTTCATTGATGGCTGTTGTAGTTACTGTGAAAATTATGAAATTAGGTGGAGGGGGATCATGGTGTGGCATTGTTTTTCAGAATCTAGGCTTAGGCGTATAGTTCCAGGGAAGAGAACTCTTAAGGTTTCAGCAAATCAAGAGATTTTTGAATTCCATAAATCAAACTTTGTGAGAACTGTTTGAGGATGACTCCTTCCTGTTTCATTTTCAGAAAAAAACAGAAAGAAAAAACTTAACACCAGTTTAAAAAGCTAGGTGCATAAATAAGAGGGAGGATGATGGATCTAAACTGGTTTGCGATAGAAGTTGGTTAAAACCGCGAGTCAGAGCTTTTAGTCCATGGCTTGTACTGTCCTCACCAATGCAGTTCAAGAAGAATGCTCAAACATTCCTATAAATAGAACCCTGAAGCAACAAAGGGTGGGTTATTGTTGTGTTGTAGCGCCATCTATTGGTTATTGAGTGAACTAATTAGGAAGTCATGATAGCAACACGAGTGTTTCATCTGATACAAACCAGACTGCATCTTTGTCCTCTCATCGTCTGTAAGTGTTCTGATATTCTTACATCATATGATTTTGATTATTTTACATCGTTTAATAACTTAAACATTCTTTAGTTTAATAACTTATCATTCTTTAGCGGTGTCCCAATCCAGGTTCTAAAAGCCTTCGGAGGGTCCTTGTGTTATTTTCCTTTTATATTTATGTTTTGTGTCTGATATATTTCGTTGCTTATTATATTTTCTGGTTTTTAGGGTTTATTTTTAATTGTTCTATTCCTTTCTTTATATATCTTTTGTCTTTTTTATGTTGAATACATTGTATTAAAACATGCTCTGTATTTTCGCTTTGGATGCATTTGGATTTGTTTTTTGTTGTGTTTAATTTAAACATAATGACATCCACCAATACTTAGTTAATATTTAGTTGGCTGCGTGTTAATGTTTACAATGAATGTTTGAAACAAAAATTTGTTTTACAATTCACCTATCACTACCAGCATTTTAACCTTGAATATACTGTCCTTTATTAAACAAACAAACGTGTTACTTACATGTAAATACAAATTCACGTGTGTTTTGTGTTAACTCTAATGAAAAAAACAAGAAAAAAAAATAAACAAAGCATTGTGGGATATCTGAGGCCACGAAGGATAGTCGCGGTGCATCCATCGAATTCAGGAGAAAGTAGGACGCAAAATGAGACGGCCTTGGCGCACTGTTGTAACGTAATCGGCTTTAAAATACACACTCGGTAGGATGCACACTTCTGGATTGGGACACAGCATTTGTTTCTGCAGGATTTTCATGTTGAAAGAAAATGAAAGGAGTTTTTTATGAAAGGAGTTTGCTACTATAATTGTGTTTAACAAATGAGGAGAGCAGTACAATAAGGAAATACTTTTGGTGTATGTTTTCCCTCAGGTTTACACTTGTAGCCCCTGTAACCTCCAGAATGAACACAGAGCTGGCTGGTGCTCTTTGGAAGGTGCTCAAATATTTTACATTAGATGTGTAATCGAAGCCACACCTCCAAAACCATACAGTTTAATCCTAAATCGACACATTACAACCCGTTTTTGTGTAGCTGATAAAATGTCTGGAAAATGATTAGTTGTCAAAATGATGAAAATTCATTTAATTGTGATTCGCTGAAAAATTTGACGTCCTCCCCATTCCAGGTCCTGAAGATGGTACACAAAGAAAGAGGATAAGGGCCTTCTTGGACCAGACCGTGAAGCGAGATGATCAAAACAGGACGTTCTCACACTACTCTTGATTTAGCTGGTATTTTGCATAACTGGATATGACTGGATGACAGTAAGAACTTTTTGCATGTATCTACAGTAGTTGAGTCAGCAGGTCATGCTGGTCCAGAACTTGAGTTTTACGTTTCCACAAAACTGGCAAGTTAAAATGTTTGGGGGTTCGTCCACGATCAGGATGTAGATAAAGACCTTGTGCACAAACTGCTCCACACGAGTCTGAAGTCCCCACACCTCAAACTTCACCGTCACTAGCTTATAAGAGCACATGATGGGATCCTGGGAGTCTCTCCATCCTTCCTTCAGCAAACCCCGGGAGGTCTTTTCTGATTGAAATATCCGTGGATCCTGAAAAGCCAAACAAAAAAAGACACAAACAAGGTTTACAAGGTCCCTTGACTTCTAAACACAAACTGAGCTTTTCCATTGCGTTGTACGGAACATTTCGCTTCCGAACTGTTTGTTCCTGCCGTTCACTTGCTGTTCTGTGGGATCAGTGTCACTTCAAAGTAGGCGAGTTATCAAAAATAACATCAAAGTAGTTTTGTGCTCTCTCCATGTATAGATATGGGTCTTAAACCCAAAATAAAAGTCCTCAAAAATAAACTCATCAAAAAATATATATATAAATATAAAACGGAAGACTTCTGCTTCCATTGTCTGTGTATCTCTGTGTCCTCAACTCAAACACATTTATAAACAGTGCCTGGCTTCATCGGGTTGATGCACACCATAATCACTGCAGCCCTCCACCAGCTGGGGCTTTATGGCAGAATAGCCTGGTGAAAGCAAGACAAATGAAAAGCCTGCATGGAGTTTGCTAAAGCACACCTGAGGAACTCACGAGTGTGAGAAATAAGATTCTCGGGTCTGATGAGACATGTTTAGCCTTTAACTTAAGCAGTATGTGCGGAGAAAGTGGCAATGCTCAACACCTGTCCAATACTGTCCCGACAGTAAAGCATGGTGGTGGCAACATCAGCTGCAGGGACAGGACGAATGTGGCCAAGAACAGGGATATCCTGGATGAAAACCTTCTCCATGACGGTCAGAACTGGGCCGAACAAGACAATGACTCCTAGCAAGACAATGACCCTCCAACAAAACACTGACCCTAAGCACACAGCTAAAATAATGAATGAGTTACAGCAAATAAACTCAACGTTCCCGAAAGGCCTGTCTTTCAGTCAATAGGAGGTGCTTTGTATACAATGATTAAGAAAAAACTTTACTCACTGTATAAGCAAATACATATAAATACATTTCTATAATTATTAATATTTATCAACACATTATTTCATATAGCTTCAGTTAAGCTAATGATAAAGGTAAACAAAAACCTTCCTAAAATAGTTTGGAATCAGATGACAGTTTTATTCAACAACTCGACGGCTAAAGTTTGAACACAAACTTTGATTTTGGCTTGTAAAAGTGACAATTAATTTTTTTTGAAAATGGAATGGTTGGCAAGGTAGAAGTTTTGGTCAGTGACATCATATAAATTTCGCAATGCCAATATGAGTGCTATAAACCAACCCCCATATCATCTACAAAAGCTGAGAAAGAGTTCAGAAAATTTGGTTGCTAAGTTAAACCATTTGGTTGCTAAGGAGATGATGTCATAAGAATGTATTTGTTACAATGATTCCCATTAAAAAAAACATTGAAACGTGAAGACATCTTTTGTTTCCCATTTATTTTCAAAGGCTGTTACAAGTCAACGATAAATATTTAACCCATTCTAGAACCTTTTTGACAGTGGTAGCTATGTTCTTGCATAGACTAAAAAACTCCACAATTCTGGTCAAGTTGGAGTTTCTGTGAGGCTCTCAGTTTGAGTTACAGTTTTACAAAGTTTGACCTCACATTAAGCAAATTAAAAATTTCCCAGCATTCTTAGAGATTTCCCAGTGGAAAAAATTAGAAAGAGTCAGACCAGTTTGGGCACATTGGCAAAGTTTGGTGGCATTAGAAGATGCGTTTTGAATTTTTCTGAAGCAAAAGACGAATAACAATATGTTGGTTTTTACAAGCGAACACTAAATGTTAGCTTGAAAAAGTGCTGTTTAACAGTAAACAAAATTGAACCGTCGCTAAGGCAGCATTTTGGTTGCTATGGAAGGGTCTGTGACACCCTATAATGTTCCCCATGTCACCATGAGCGAAATAAACCGACCCCCGTATCACATTTATCTTCTAAGCTGAGATATAGATATTCCAAGTGGGTGCTATGGTAAACAGTTTGGTTACTATGGGGCAAAATATAGTTTCATTTGTCAATATGTTATATAAACAAACCATTATTTATCAAACCTGAGATAAGAGTTGAGAAAGAGTTCAATTGGGTTGCTAGGGTAAACAGTTTGGTTGCTAGGGAGCTGTCGGTGATGCCATAACATCCTCTTGAAGATATTTTTTTGTCTTTTCCTATTTATAAGTCAAAGGTAAATAATAAACCCCTTCTAGATTCAAATAGGGCGGCACAGTGACGCAGTGGGTAGCACTGTGGCCTTCCAGTTAGAGGGTTGTCGGTTCGAGGCTTGCCGTTGACCTTCCTGGAAGGAGTTTGCATGTTCTCCCTGTGCTTGCGTGGTTTTCCTCCGGGTACTCCTGTTTCCCCCCAAAATATGAATGACATTGTGAATGTTTGACCTGCGATGGACTGGTGACCTGTCCAGAGTGCCCATTGTACGCCAGCAGACCCGCGTGACCCCAAAAAGGGAATAAGCGTGTTTAAAAATGAATAAATGACTGAATAGATTAAAATACTTTTGCACAGAGGTTGGAATGTTCCTACACAGACTGATGAACCTCAGTTTGTTTCATGGTGATTTTGAGGTTTCTATGAGGTTCTCAGTTTTCATCACAGTTTGCCCCCTTGTCAAGTCAATAGAAAATTTCCCAGAATTCTCTGTGATGGTCTGAAAAGATATAGCAACCCGAGTAAGACCAGTTCGGATATCTTGGTGAAGTTTGTTGGCTGTAGCTCGAGGATTCCAGGAGGAGATGCGTTTTACAAGTAAAAATAATTAAAACCCTTCAGCTCGTAAAGACAGGGTTTGGAAGCTTCATCCACAGTTCTTTGGATCACCTTAATAGACCTTCAAACACGTTCTCACACTGAGTATTCTTTGATGAGCGGAGCCAAAATGTAGAACCAGATCCTGAAAGCTGAGCAACCACCAAGAGATGGCACGAGATTTCACCACCAACTTTATATTTACCAGTTAAAACATTCCAAACATCTTCTTTAGCTTCACACGTGCCTAGATGTGCTTCGTGTGCTTTCTCTCTAAGGGTTGTCCAGGGCAAATCAGCAGATGTTCTTTTCGCTTCCACATCTAATTACACCTCAGTCTCTATTTTACCCGTCAAACAGAGCCAATGCTGGCCTGTATGCTATGATAGCAGATAGCTCCTGCCAGAGGGAGATAAGCCTGCACTCCTCTTGCTCTCATCTGTCTGTCTGTCACCCCAGCTTCAGGAGAAAGAGAGAGAGAGGGACGGGGTGTGAAAATGAATTACTGCAGTGGTCGTGGAGAGCTGATTTTGAGTCCTGTGTGCAATCTCAACAGGGCGTCTTTAATAATTCAGATTGGCTTAAAAATAAACCCACAGTCCTTTGTTTTCTTCTGCAGGGGAGACGTACTCCCATTTCTTCAAAACCAAATCCCATCAGCGCTAAATACCATATCAACAGAGCGTAAATGAATAAATCATGTAGGTCAGAGAAGGAAATATCGGAGGTTACTGCGAGATAAAGAGGTCAATCTGAGCACACACGGCTCCTCAGAAGGAAATCTGTCGAGCGTGGTTCAATTGCTTTTCAATTATTCATTCTTTTGGTGATGGGTTACTCGTTTATGTGCTTTATTGAAGAAACAGCTCACCTCGGACTCTTTGTAGTAGCGTTCCGGGATCTCATCGTAGGCGATATCGACAAAACACACCTCTGTTTCTTCATCTCGTGGCTCAGTGTCAAAAATCTATAACAGGACGAGAAAGACAATTAGTGAGGGAAGTGTTGTCAAATACCAAAACAATGAGAAGATGTTCAGCGTGTAAAAGGAGATATGGAGCTGATGGGATTGAACTTGATAGAAGTCATTAGCCAAAAGCGCTAAAAGCAGCTGAACCAAAGTGCTACAGAGGACAGAAAGTGACTAAAAAGGGTGAGTCGTATTGAGAACCTTCACAGATCGGTCTCTCTTGGTCTTTAACTTGGTTCTGAGAACCACTAGAACCCCCTTAGCTGCTGAATGCAGAACTTGGAAGTTTTTAGAGCACTAAAAGCTTAACAAGTATTGTGGGATTAGACCGTCTGAGGACTTAAACACAAATAAGTGTTCAAGGGCATTTTTTTTTCTCGTTTCACCTTTAACTCCTGCTGGAACTGTGGATTGAACCATCAATCTCTTCAACCATTGGGCCCCATTTAAACAATTTGGAAGACTACAAATGCATGATGGCTCATTTACATTTCTGGCCAATTCTTGGATACTCTGGCGTCAACATTAACCCTCAACCTTTTTGAGCATTTTATTTTTTTTACAATTTGCTCCAATACATTTCCTTTATAATTTAATCGTTGTGCAATCTTTTTGTGGCAACGCTTGACATGTTTATTTTAGTACAACCCCAGCTTCCTTTTTTTTTCACAAATTATTTTTCATTACATCACACAATAATTAAAAATAAAAAAATAAAGTATAAAATTTTGTCACTTTTTATAGCAAAAATCTCAAAATTTGAGAACAGTTTTTATGTCACTTTTTATAACAAAAATCAAAAACTTTAATAACTCTTATATACAGTTCCAAGCACTTTTTTTTCCATTGTGCTTTGTTTAGTGCTAGATTGTTGAAAAACAAAAGCTATATCACAGGTGTTATATTTTTAAGGCTTTTCCCTTCTTTTCACCAATTTGGGGTCTGAAAATGAAACTGAAAGACGATCACCCCTTTTCTTTTCATTTGAATTACATGCAAATTATGTGTCTGTCCTCTTGTAATGGTAATTTCAACCAAAAAAATGTAAAAAACTAATAAAAAGAAACCTTCACAAAAAATGTAAATGAAGTCAAAACAGCCACTGTGATTGGAGCACAACCCCCCCCCCCCCACACACACACACACGCACGAACACACAGACACAGGAGCATACAGAGACTTCTAAGGGTTATTATTTTAGTGTTGCAGATCCCTGTATTGCGGTTTCTGGGAGCAACAGTACATCTCCGCTACTTGAGGTGGCACTTTGAAAACTGGGCTATGAATGTTTATAAATGCAGAAAAAAATACTTGGTTAATGATGACGAATTAATTCTGAGAAGCACCAGTAGCTTCTAAATCATACTCTTGACGTTTTCGCTCGTAAGATTTGGAAGAGCCTTTTTGGAAAATCATGCACATTAAGGATTTCTACAAGTAAATTATGCAGGACATTTTCCCTAAAAGTATTCACTGAATTGTTTTATTAATCTGATCATCCAGTGCAAATCAAAAAGGTTCTAGTGCAGTACAATACAAATGAATGGATCTGTAATTGCCACAATTATTAACCAAAATAACCAACAGAGACATGTACACCGTGCTTGTGGACGTGGAGGTTAAACCAGGGAATAATGGTCTATGAACATTGTTTCCACCAATGTTGGATCCTCTGAACAACAGATATTTGCTACCCAGAGCAAACCTCTAGGAGTCCATTACTGCTCTATGCCCCTACATAACTAAATCATACAGCTATTTCAGGAGCTCTAATGTGAGAGCCACTGTCTGCTCTCCTGCAATGCTGCAACTAGGCTTCATATACTAGAACTAAATATAAATAATTTATAAATATACATATATATATATATTAGGGGTGTAACGGTACGCTAAAATCCTATTCGGTTCGGTACAGTGTCTTGGAGAGTTCGGCTCGGTTAATTTTCGGTACAAAACAATAAGAACAAAATCTTTAGTTTGAAAAGCTGCCAATACACAATAGAATTCTTGCATAAAATAAATAAAAGTGACACATTTGGGTGATATTTTAAATAAATTGCACTCTTTATAAAGAAATACACATTTTTAAAATAAAAAAATTAAATACTGCAACTAGTTAGGACCTGAAAACTTGTAACACTAGCAACAGCTTCAGCTTATATATCAACAAAACTAACTATTCAAGTTTTAAGTTTTTGGCTAAAAAGATTAACCTATCCACATTTTCTGAAGAGAGCACAGATCTGGTTGCAGTGACAATATCTCCAGCAGTAGAAAATGTTAGATGTGTTGCCTGCCACATACACGATCTCCGTGGAACAATGTCGGCATACAACTTTAAATTTATCCACTCGTCTATCCCCGTTATGTATTTTAACAGAGAAGCCAAAGTGTTCCCAAACAGGAGACCGTAGTGAGGTGGGAAGGTCTTCAAGCTCTGGCTTCTCTTTTGCTGTTGCCATTTCTCACAGCTACTCGTGCAGCTCTACTGTGCGTCACTCAATAGCGTCTGTGCGGAAACTCGCCTAGGAACATTCTTTCGCTGCGCTTACTATCGCGCTAATATTAAATTTATATTATTTAATTAATAAAATATACCGAAATGGTACGCAAGTGTACCGAACCGAACAGGCCGCACCGAAACGGTTCAATACATACCGTGAACCGTTACACCCCTAACATATATATACACTACTGTTCAAAGTTTGGGGTCACTTAAAAATGTCCTCATTTACATTTTTTTTCCAATCAATAACTTGAAACTAATCAGAAATACACTCTATGCAGTGTTAATGTGGTAAAGGACTTTTCTAGCTGCACCTGTTTTTTTTTACAATATCTACACAGGTGCATAGAGGCCCATTTCCAGCAACTATCACTTCAGTGTTTAATGGTACAATGTATGAGGCAGAAGTTGAAAAGAGTTAGAGAAGCAATTAAACTGACCTTACTTTGAGCAGGTTGAGTATCTGGAGCATCACATTTGTGCAGAGGATAAAACACTCAAAATTGACGAGAAAAGAGAACCTTTATGTGAAATTCGACAGTCTATTCTTGTTCTTAGAAATGAAGGCTATTCCATGCAAGGAATTGCGAAGAAACTGAAGATTTCCTGCAACGGTGCGTACTACTCCCTTCACAGAACAGCACAAACTGGCTCTAACCAGATAAGAAAGAGAAGTGGGAACCCCCTGCTGCACAACTGAGCAAGAAGATCAGAGTTTCTAGCTTGAGAAATAGTCGCCTCACAGCTTCTCAACTTGCAGCGTCATTAAACAGTACCTGGAAAACACCAGTGTCAACATCTACAGTGCAGAGGTGACTCTGGGATGCTGGCCTTCAGGGTGGAGTGACAAAGAAAAAGCCATATCTGAGACTGGCCAATAAAAGAAAAAGATTCATACGGGCAAAAGAACACAGACATTGGACAGAGGAAGAATGAAAAGTGTTATGGACGGATGGAGGTTTGAGGTGTTTGGATCATACAGAAGAACATTTGTGAAACCCAGAACATCTGAAAAGATGCGGATCTGTCAAGCAAGGTGGAGGTAACGTGATGGTCTGGGGTTGGGAGATTTGTTCAGGGTAAAAAGGGTTTTGAATAAGGAAGGCCTTCATTCCATTTTACAAAGGCATGCCATACCCTGTGGATGACGCTTGATTTGAGCGCAACAGGAGAATGACCCAAAGCACACCTCCAAAGTGTGCAAGAGCCTTTTTAGAGAAGAAGCAGCAGGTCAAAACCCCATTGAGCTGTTGTGGGAGCAGCTTGACCGTATGCTACGTGTATTATTTAAAAAATATATATTATTTCTAACCTTGTCAATGTCAACAATATTTTCTACTCATTTTACAACTCATGTGGTAACATAGAGACAATTTTTAGCATACGTGAATTTAGAAATCAAAGCCTACAATTACATTATATCATTTTTTTTTTCAACAATTTGACAGTAAATGTTTGGAGCGAATAAGAATTTTATCACTTGCTTATCAGCCAGATTTCTGATCGTCAAAAACCTCATGTTTTTCCTCTTTCGCGATCATAAAGGAGTCTGTACACCCCACACTCATGTCCATATTTTGAGAAATACTTAAATGATAGCCAGATTTCCATAGAGTGTCCTACTAGTAGCACTTTTTCTTCCCCAAAACTGAGGGGGAAAAGTTGGTGCGTCTTATCGACCGAATGCAGAGCGCCGCGAAGTCCGGTCATGGCTGTAGGAGAGGCATAAGAGCTCCGGAGCTAGGCCGAAGCCGCGGCCATATTTGTACACCCGGCGCTGCGCGCTGACGTCATCGCCCATCTCTGCCATAGCGCGGTCATAACGAAACAGGGAAAAACTACATTTCCCACAATGCCTTTGGTTATGGTAGCCGCAACAATGTTTCCAATCCGCATCCATACTCACGAGTGAAACTACAGAGCTGCCGTTTCTCACATATTGAACGTAAGACTCTCGCATTTGAGTGATCTCTCACGCTACAAACCCGATTTCTCACGCTAAAATACATTTCAAGATGTGAAATGGGCACATTTATCTGCGATGTTTCGATAAGATGATGATCGATCTGCATCGTCTTCAGTCTGTGAGGGTTTTTTTCCGCTAAACATTCACTTGGACAGTTTCACAAACTTGGACAGTTTGATCCTTCATTAATGGAGTTATATGGGTTTTCATAAGCTGACAAAAATCAAAAGGATTTATATTAGAACAAAAAGCATACGCTTGTTTCCAGCGCTCGCTCTCTATCTCTCTCTCTCTCGCGGGCGTCAATACGAATATGTATCAAAACGATCTCAATGACTGAAACTTTTCTTTAATAAACTCAAACTCAAATCATCTCTCTACGGTACATCTCACACATGTACATACGAGATAACAAACGTAAGTAACGTGCTCTGCAATTAGGTAGTGTTGCTAACCAGGTAAGAGTGCATAAGGATCATATCTTAACACCATGCAACCGAATTGTCACTTGAATAAGCTATAAATAATGAGTTATTTAACATTAAGGATTAGTTACATTTATTTTACATTAAAATAATTATTAATTAATTATTAAATAATTATTATTTTACATCTGGGGGTGCCCAGATTCTTTTAAAGGTTTAAAGGGGGCTCGACTAAAAAAGTTTGAGAACCACTGTATTATTACTAATGTGGGGGCAATCTTACTAGATATTATTAGTAATGTAGTGACAATGTTACTGGCTATTATTAGTAATGTAGTGACAATGTTACTGGCTATTATTAGTAATGTAGTGACAATGTTACTGGCTATTATTAGTAATGTAAGGACAATGTTACTGGCTATTATTAGTAATGTAGTGACAATGTTACTGGCTATTATTAGTAATGTTACTAGCTATTATTAGTAATGTGGTGACAATGTTACTGGCTATTATTAGTAATGTAGTGACAATGTTATTAGCTATTATTAGTAATGTGGTGACAATGTTACTAGCTATTATGAGTAATGTAGTGACAATGTTACTGGCTATTATTAGTAATGTAGTGACAATGTTACTGGCTATTATTAGTAATGTAGTGACAATGTTACTGGCTATTATTAGTAATGTAGTGACAATGATACTGGCTCTTATTAGTAATGTAGTGACAATGTTACTGGCTATTATTAGTAATGTAGTGACAATGTTACTGGCTATTATTAGTAATGTGGTGACAATGTTACTAGCTATTATTAGTAATGTGGTGACAATGTTACTATCTATTATTAGTAATGTAGTGACAATGTTACTGGCTATTATTAGTAATGTAGTGACAATGTTACTGGCTATTATTAGTAATGTAGCGACAATGTTACTGGCTATTATTAGTAATGTAGTGAAAATGTTACTGGCTATTATTAGTAATGTAGTGACAATGTTACTGGCTATTATTAGTAATGTAGTGACAATGTTACTAGCTATTATATTAGTAATGTAGTGACAATGTTACTGGCTATTATTAGTAATGTAGTGACAATGTTACTAGCTATTATTAGTAATGTAATGACAATGTTACTGGCCATTATTAGTAATGTAGTGACAATGTTACTGGCTATTATTAGTAATGTAGTGACAATGTTACTGGCTATTATTAGTAATGTGGTGACAATGTTACTAGCTATTATTAGTAACGTAGTGACAATGTTACTAGCTATTATTAGTAATGTGGTGACAATGTTACTGGCCATTATTAGTAATGTAGTGACAATGTTACTGGCTATTATTAGTAATGTAGTGACAATGTTACCGGCTATTATTAGTAATGTAGTGACAATGTTACCAGCTATTATTAGTATTGTAGTGACAATGTTACTAGCTATTATTAGTAATGTAGTGACAATGTTACTAGCTATTATTAGTAATGTAGTGACAATGTTACTGGCTATTATTAGTAATGTAGTGACAATGTTACTGGCTATTAGTAATGTAGTGACAATGTTACTAGCTATTATTAGTAATGTAGTGACAATGTTACTAGCTATTATTAGTAATGTAGTGACAATGTTACTAGCCATTATTAGTAATGTAGTGACAATGTTACTAGCTATTATTAGTAATGTAGTGACAATGTTACTAGCTATTATTAGTAATGTAGTGACAATGTTAATAGCTATTATTAGTAATGTAGTGACAATGTTAATAGCTATTATTAGTAATGTAGTGACAATGTTACTGGCTATTATTAGTAATGTAGTGACAATGTTACTGGCTATTATTAGTAATGTAGTGACAATGTTACCGGCCATTATTAGTAATGTAGTGACAATGTTACTGGCTATTATTAGTAATGTAGTGACAATGTTACTAGCTATTATTAGTAATGTAGTGACAATGTTACTAGCTATTATTAGTAATGTAGTGACAATCTTACTAGCTATTATTAGTAATGTAGTGACAATCTTACTAGCTATTATTAGTAATGTAGTGACAGTGTTACTGGCTATTATTAGTAATGTAGTGACAATGTTACTGGCTATTATTAGCAATGTAGTGACAATGTTACTGGCTATTATTAGTAATGCAGTGACAATGTTACTGGCTATTATTAGTAATGCAGTGAAAATGTTACTGGCTATTATTAGTAATGTAGTGACAATGTTACTGGCTATTATTAGTAATGTAGTGACAATGTTACTGGCTATTATTAGTAATGTAGTGACAATGTTACTGGCTATTATTAGTAATGTAGTGACAATGCTACCAGCTATTATTAGTATTGTAGTGACAATGTTACCAGCTATTATTAGTAATGTAGTGACAATGTTACTGGCTATTATTAGTAATGTAGTGACAATGTTACTAGCTATTATTAGTAATGTGGTGACAATGTTACTGGCTATTATTAGTAATGTAGTGACAATGTTACTGGCTATTATTAGTAATGTAGTGACAATGTTGCTGGCTATTATTAGTAATGTAGTGACAATGTTGCTGGCTATTATTAGTAATGTAGTGACAATGTTACTAGCTGTTATTAGTAATGTAGTGACAATGTTACTGGCTTTTATTAGTAATGTGGTGACAATGTTACTAGCTATTATTAGTAATGTAGTGACAATGTTACTAGCTATTATTAGTAATGGGGTGACAATGTTACTGGCTATTATTAGTAATGTAGTGACAATGTTACTGGCTATTATTAGTGGTGTGGTGACAATGTTACTGGCTATTATTAGTAATGTAGTGACAATGTTACTGGCTATTAGTAATGTAGTGACAATGTTACTAGCTATTATTAGTAATGTAGTGACAATGTTACTGGCTATTATTAGTAATGTAGTGACAATGTTACAGGCTATTATTAGTAATGTAGTGACAATGTTCCTGGCTATTATTAGTAATGTAGTGACAATGTTACTATGTTACTAGCTATTATTAGTAATGTAGTGACAATGTTACTAGCTATTATTAGTAATGTCGTGACAATGTTACTAGCTATTATTAGTAATGTAGTGACAATGTTACTGGCTATTATTAGTAATGTAGTGACAATGTTACTGGCTATTATTAGTAATGTAGTGACAATGTTACTAGCTAGTATTAGTAATGTAGTAACAATGTTACTAGCTATTATTAGTAATGTAGTGACAATGTTACTAGCTATTATTGGTAATGTAGTGACAATGTTACTGGCTATTATTAGTAATGTAGTGACAATGTTACTGTCTATTATTAGTAATGTAGTGACAATGTTACTGGCTATTATTAGTAATTTAGTGACAATGTTACTGGCTATTATTGGTAATGTAGTGACAATGTTACTAGCTATTATTAGTAATGTGGTGACAATGTTACTAGCTATTATTAGTAATGTAGTGACAGTGTTACTGGCTATTATTAGTAATGTAGTGACAATGTTACTAGCTGTTATTAGTAATGTGGTGACAATGTTACTGGCTATTATTAGTAATGTGGTGACAATGTTTTTGGCTATTATTAGTAATGTGGGACAATGTTACTAGCTATTATTAGTAATGTAGTGACAATGTTACTGGCTATTATTAGTAATGTGGTGACAATGTTATTAGCTATTATTAGTAATGTAGTGACAATGTTACTGGCTATTATTAGTAATGTGGTGACAATGTTGCTAGCTATTATTAGTAATGTAGTGACAATGTTACTGGCTATTATTAGTAATGTGGTGACAATGTTACTGGCTATTATTAGTAATGTAGTGACAATGTTACTGGCTATTATTAGTAATGTGGGGGCAATGTTACTGGCTATTATTAGTAATGTAGTGACAATGTTACTGGCTATTATTAGTAATGTAGTGACAATGTTACTAGCTATTATTAGTAATGTAGTGACAATGTTTATGGCTATTATTAGTAATGTAGTGACAATGTTACTAGCTATTATTAGTAATGTAGTGACAATGTTACTGGCTATTATTAGTAATGTAGTGACAATGTTACTGGCTATTACGGTATTACTAATGTGGGGGCAATGTTGCACTGGAACAGTGATGATGATAACGAATGGTGGACTTTAGAATGATGAGTGGGGGCAAAGAAAAACATTACAGCCTTTTTTTGTTACTTTTACTGTTTACTGTCTGTTCATGTTACATGTTTGGCTGTTAACTTTTACACAGTTCATATAAAATATTTTACAAAAGTATTTGGTTCAGAATCTTTTTTTTCTAGATCTTCCTCTTTTAAAATTGGGTGCGTCTTATGTGCCGGTGCGTCTTATGAGCCGAAAAATACGGTACCTATTATTTTTTTGCATTGCTGTTGATGTGCCTCATTGTAAAGAACATTATTTCTGTTTTATTACAGAAATAGTACTAGAGTTTTCAACTTCGTTGTATTTTATTTAATTTGAGTGTCCTATACAGAATTGACATTCGGAGTATTTTAGTTGACATGTTTGTTGTTTTTGTTTTACAGCAATAAGCAACACTTGTCACATTTTTTGTTGTAATTTTTGTGTGCGGGTCAATAAAGTTTAACCCTTATTGGTCATCCAGTGTCGTATTATATCGTTATCGACAATATTCCTGGTATTATCAAGATACTACTTTAGAGGCATAATGCCCACACCCTGTATTATTATGGAAAAGCAGATAACAGAAT
>SRMA01027265.1:274299-289722 GCA_007224835.1 Danionella cerebrum | reverse complement strand
GAAGTGGATATTTGTGAACAGCAGTATGGCTTCATGCCCAGGAAGAGCACTACTGATGCAATTTTGCTCTGAGATTGTTAATGGAGAAGTACAGAGATGGTCAGAAGGAGCTGCACTGCGTCTTTGTGGATTTAGAACAAGCGTATGACAGGGTGCCGAGAGAGGAGCTATGGTCCTGTATGAGGAGGTCAGGAGTGGCAGAGAAGTACGTCAGAGTAGTTCAGGATATGTATAAGAGAAGTAAGACAGCAGTGAGATGTGCTGTAGGTCAGACAAAGGAGTTCAAGGTGGAGGTGGGGCTACATCAAGGATCAGCTTTGAGTCCCTTCTTATTTACTATGGTGATGGACAGGTTGACAGATGAGGTCAGACAGGAATCTCCGTGGACAATGTTTGCAGATGACATTGTGATCTGTAGTGAGAGCAGGTGGAGGAACACCTAGAAAGTTGGAGGTCAGCTCTAGAAAGAAGAGGAATGAAAGTCAGTCGCAGCAAGACAGAATACATGTGTTTGAACGAGAGGGAGGGAAATAGAACAGTGAGATTACAGGGGGCTGAGGTCAAGAAGGTACAGGAGTTTAGGTATTTGGGGTCAACAGTCCAGTGCGATGGGGAGTATGGAAAAGAGGTGAAGAGACGAGTGCAGGCAGGTTGGAGTGGGTGGAGAAAAGTGTCAGGGGTGTTGTGTGACAGAAGAGTGTCAGCAAGAGTCAAGGGAAAGGTGTACAGAACCGTAGTGAGACCAGCTATGATGTATGGGTTGGAGACTGTGGCAGTAAAGAAGAGACAAGAGGCAGAGCTGGAAGTAGCGGAGATAAGGATGTTGAGGTTCAGTTTAGGAGTGACTAGGATGGACAAGATTAGGAATGAGCACATCAGAGGGACAGCTCAGGTTGGTTGTTTTGGAGACAAAGTCAGAGAGGCCAGGTTGAGATGGTTTGGACATGTGCAGAGGAGGGATAGTGGTTATATTGGAAGAAGGATGCTGGAGATGGAGATGCCAGGCAAGAGGTCAAGAGGAAGACCAAAGAGGAGATATATGGATGTGCTGAAAGAGGACATGAAGGTAGTTGGTGCAAGAGTAGAGGATACTGAGGACAGAGTTAGGTGGAAAAGGATGATTCGCTGTGGCGACCCCTAAACTGGGAACAGCCGAAAGTAAAAGAAGATTTACGTAATTTCGTAATTTCACAGAAACGATACTGACTATGCTTAAAATCATCAATCATAATCATTACCAATATTAGACAAAAATATTATCTATGCCAGCATCTTGGGCATCAACACAAGCATTTACTTCCATTACAGTTGAACTCGCACTAACATTAACAGCCACTTGGTGACGCTTGATAGCGCGTCAAGCCCCGCCCACTAGATCCAGCGAGGGGGAGCTGGAGCTCTAGCTCCTCCCATTTGGCTCTGCAGCGAGCACCACTTGGATTTCTAGGATGCAACTAAAAGTAACTAAAATAACTAAATAAGGGAATTAAATTATACTCAATACATTAAAGGAAACCAACAGTGAAGTGTGATAGATGAGTGTGATATGTAATAAAAAAGAAATGTACACATACACATGCACGCACACACGCACCCCCCCCCCACACACACACACACTTATACAATGCATAGCATATGAAAAAGAAAGGCAAAAATGTTCCAAACCGAAAAAATAATCCGATTACAACGTAAATTTTATTAGGAGATTATAAAAACAATACAGCAATATAATAGCATATTTTGAAAATCTATACAAATAATGGATAGACTATAGTAGACATTTTTAGAAGAATAATTAAGCAAAACCGTTAAATAGATCTATTACTTCCTGTGCACTTAGTTTAAACTACAGTTCAGAAGGTGGCGGTAGTGCCTCCTAAAAGAACTACAATACCCAGAGTGCATCGTTGTGCTCTGTGATTGGTTGTTAGTCAGATCGCACGAGGAAGACGTAAAGAAAACTAGAATCATTCCGCAGTGAGTATAATGTTCAAGTTAAAGGTGTTGCTTCCACAGTTGAAGCTGAAAGATGTGTGAGATCTTCTTTTGATGCTGATGGAGGACCCGCATTTGTCGAAATGCAGTAATATATGCTTTTTTAATACATTTTAACACACACTTCTGCCCATCACTGCTCTATTAAGCAGCTTAAGAAGACAGAGCCTCTTGTAAATAACTCACCCTGGTCTTCTTCTTTACATTTAAGAACTCGTAATATGAATTTATATCTTGAGTTATTTTAAACTATGTTTTAGCAACTCAGTGTTTCACCTCTGTGCTGTAATAGTTGATAAAAATCACTTATTAAATGTTTGTTTTTCGTGACCCTATAGTCGCATTGAAGACATCAAAAACCAAATTGTGAAATAATGTTGCAAGCAGTGATCAAAGGGCTCTCACACCTCTGGCGACATCACTCCTTGGTTGCCAGTTTTTTTACACTATGCACTACGAACGATGCTTAATTTAGGAGATGTTTTCAAGTAAAACTACTGTACAATACAGGTAAATAAAAAAGATTAAAACCACACCATAAAGTGTCATGACACTCATGTTATGCTATGAATGAGTGCATAATATTTTATGATTGGATTATATGTTCATCACATATGTCAAAATTGGTGAAAAGTAGAACCTTATGAATTTTAAATGGTGTTATTTTCATTGGCAAACAGGTGGAGCTATAACCAAGAGTGTATATTGTAGATGTGTTAAGAATAGCCAGCAGAGTGAAGCCAAGTTGCGGCGATCACCCCCATGGTACTGGTTGCAGAATAATTACCAGCCAATACAAGTCTATGCGAAAAACCTGAACTTTATAAATTATTTCCTCAGAAGTGACATTATTTGCATATACTGTTTTAATGATTTCGAAAGTTAACTTGGTTGGTAAATTTGGGGCAGATCAGACATTGCATGGCTAAGTTATAACAACTTGGATTTGCAATTTAACATTGTAGGGCGGCACAGTGGCGCAGTGGGTAGCACTGTGGAATTACAGTTAGAAAGATGCTGCTTTGAGGCTCGCTGGTGACCTTCTTGGAAGGAGTTTTCTCCCTGTGCTTGCTTGGTTTCCTCCGGGTACTCTGGAAGGAAATTTTTTTTCGCCTAATACTTTTTTTGTGCAACAAATCCGTGAAAATCCACTCCCGTGTCATGCTCTAGTTTTGAGCATGCTTCGGTTGACTGTGGTTTGCACCCGAACAAGGACCTAGAGAGGTGATGTTTAGACTGCACGATTTTAGTCTCGACCTTGAGTCGCCAACAGATTTTGAGAAATCATAAACAACTGCCCGAAGTTGTGGGCAAAGTAGTGCTTGTGCACGATCGTGTGAACTACCAAGGAATCAGAGAGAGTCACTAATTGGTCATAGGATATTTGGAATGATAAATATCTGGAGCTGTTGGCAACTCGGACTTGTGCAGTGTTAAATGTGTTCTGACTGGAAATTACTTGCAGACAATGAGAGAGCAGGAAGATACAAAGGTATAGACCGCAATGTCAACAATAGTTCCAGTTCAAAAGTGTCTCATTCTCTGTCTAGCTGAACCCAGTAAATGAAAAATAAAATGGTCACTTGTTGCGAGTGTTACGAGAGGTAGTCTGCGGGACATGGACAAAGATTCTGCGATTCTTCCTAAAGTTATGCAGTGCTATATCGCCTGTCGCCTATCTCTCGTACCATGCGAATCCAGCGGGGACTGAATTCTGCCACAGACAATCGTGCAGTGTGAAAGGATCTGTGACACAACTGCTCTGAAAACTCAA
This sequence comes from Danionella cerebrum, assembly GCA_007224835.1. Classification (NCBI taxonomy): domain Eukaryota; kingdom Metazoa; phylum Chordata; class Actinopteri; order Cypriniformes; family Danionidae; genus Danionella; species Danionella cerebrum. Next base: position 285,953 of record SRMA01027265.1, on the reverse strand, counting down.
CTTTCGATGAATCAGTTACTCAACACTCTACCAAAACTACCATGGGAAATCTGCTTCGGTCTTATGTATCCAGCTTTGAGATATTTGGTTTTTCCCACTATGTCTATGTGATATAGAAAAGGTGAACAAATTGTCTCTGTGGATTTTTACCACTGTGAGACATGGAGGAAGCAGCATAATGGTGAGGGGGTACTTTGCTGGAGATTTACTGATCAAGCATGGCTGTTTCTTTTAGCCCTAATCCACATTCTCCTTCATTTCAGGAAACGATGTCTGGGCGGCGAGTGGTTGTTTTCCCCTCAGTGGCTGAGCTGGGGTGCAGTCTGGCCCAGCTGGTGGCCTCTCGGGCTCTGGGTAACAGTGGGGGAAGCCACTTTTCTCTGGGTCTTTCAGGGGGGAGTCTAGTGTCCATACTGAGCAAGGAACTGCCCGCTCTGCCAGGCCTGGACTACAGTAGGTGGCTTATCGGTTTCTGTGATGAGCGACTTGTTCCCTTCACTGATCCTGAGAGCACTTATGGTTTATACAAGGTACCTACCGTTTTTGATTGCTGTAGCTTTCTTAAGTGTTTTTTGAGGTGCTCCATATCCATAAGTTTACATTCCCTAGCAAAATGTTCTATTTCTTGGCCATTTTCAGAAAATATTCTAATAATAGCTAATCAATATATTGGCCATAGTAGTTTTTGTTTATTTTAAAACCTTTTTTTTTAATCCTTAGAAGTCTCTGCATGCAATGGTCTATGTGTCGATCAGACCGGCTGTTTTAAATTAAGTGAGAATGAGGCAAACCAGCTTTTGCTTCATTTTAATTCAAATATAGTTTTCAAAAAGTTCTTTATCGTTAATATTTTTGTTTTAAATTAACATTACAAGATTTATGACGCATCAATTGCAAAGTAAAATCGTCTTTCAGTTTCATTTTACATATGCCAAATCAGTGCCTTCTAGTGGTGAAAGAAGGGATATTCCTTTTACGTACAAGACCTGTGAAATGGCTTGTGTTTGTAAAAGTACTGGCACAAAAAAGTGCTTGGAACAGTGTAAAAGGTTTGGGGGAGGTTTGCTTGTTTTTTAAATACAAGTTTCACATTGTTTTGACCTTGTCTTTTGTTTCTCGGGGGATTTATTAATTTTTTATTTGTCTCAACACTTTGGATTTTTTGGTATCAAACATAAAAACTGTTCAATTCTGCATTTGTCTTGTACAATTTCAGGATTTTTCTGGAATTAATGTGTAATGTAATTTAAAAATAAAATATTATTTAAAAAAAAGTTATGTTTATACTAAATATGATATCAAGCATAAAAAAATGTAAAGTAGCAACTACAGGGAATCAGGAAATAATGTCAAAACATTCCTTTTCTCCTATAGACATAAGTTGAAGAATATTTATTCATCCTTCCCTCTTGTTCCATTTTGGTGTCGCGGGGGTCTCCTGGTGCCCACTGCACCACTGCCACTGTGCTGACCCACTTGAAGATTTTTTGTGTTAAGTTTAATTTCAGAGTGGGGCTAATCTTGAACTTAAAGCATGTGTCACCGTCGATTTACTGAATGTTTTTTTAATATAGAAGAGTGACTTCTTTTGATGTCGCACAGGATCAACTCTTTGAGAAAATTAACATTCCCAACGAGAGGATTTTAACAATAGATCCGTCTTTACCTGTGGAAGAATGTGCTGAAGACTATTCCGCCAGACTGAGCAAGGTGTGGTTATCCCAGTATAAATATAAAATTTTCTTTTATAGAATAACAAGAAGCTTATTTTAAATATTTTTATTATTTAAAAAAAATAGTATTTTTATTGTTGTTTCAGGCCTTTAGCACTGAGCAGATTCCCGTGTTTGACATGCTGCTGCTGGGAATGGGACCAGACGGACACACTTGCTCTCTCTTTCCTGGTCATCCTCTGTTACAGGTTCAGATCCACTCTGTGATGAAACAATATATGCACCTTATACCAGGCAATATTTTCTAATAGAGACGACAAATTCATATCTTATGTTTTAGTCACCATTACGACCCACTTTGGTGTTAATAGTAAACAATGGTAAACAAAATAAAAAGTCTGATATTTACAGAAAAGTCACAACTGGCACAATTTTCCAAAAAACAAAAAACAAAAACGTAATTTATTTACAGTGCTACTAACATCAAAACATACAACAATCCCGTGGATCAAACTAAAATAATCGTTAAATAATAAAAAACACTCACTAATGCAAACAATAGACTTTAAAAAAGATCGGTTTCAAAATAAACAAAATCTAAACACGGGTAAATATAGACACTGTCAAACACTCGCTCGCACACACACGCCACACAACACTTTATACTGAGATCTAACAATGTGTCTTTCGCTTTGAGAGAGAGATACACAGACCAGTACGGAGGGAGAACGGGATCACAAGTCGAGGACGGGGCAACAGAACGGGTACTGGTTAGTGGCATAGCAACACTGTTTGGTTCACAGATGACAGATGGACGGACCGGACCGACACACTGCGTGATCGAGAGAGAGAGAGAGGGGGGGGGGGATGAATGCAGAGCAGGCCGTTTTTATAGGCCCGCCCACTCCCCTGATTGGTTGGGTTAGCGCTCAGCCATCTCCACAAAGCAATAGACACACACAAAACACATAATCAGAAGATAATATAAAAGAAACATAACACTTCTAAATAATAACGGATTTGATTCTCCGAGAATCATAACAGTCACAAAACATGGGAAATTGTTTATTGTCTAAAGTGTAATCGAACAGCGGGGTTTTAGAATGTGCTTTTGTCTTAAGTTTAAATCCTTTGCTAGACATCTTAAGGCTGTTGAATTGTAGGTTCCACTCGGCTTACTTTGCTTTGGTTTAAAATTACAGGAAACACAGAAAACCGTGGCACCCATCTCTGATTCCCCCAAACCACCTCCCCAGCGGGTCACAATGACTTTACCCACAGTCAACGCCGCACGCTGTGTAGTGTTTGTGTCGACTGGGGGCAGCAAGGCCTCTGTTCTCAAGGTTGGTACTGTCTGGAGTCTTTCAAACACCCTGGCAAAATGTTTATTTCTTGGTCATTTTTCAGAAAATACAAAAGTTTTTGTGTTATCATTCATATTTTAAGAAAAAATTACCAAGAAATCAGTAAACTTATGAGCTCAAATGTAAGCTGCTACTAAATCTAGACATTTCTCCACTGTTGCAATCCATCCCCTCTGGGAATTTCGGGTTTCAAGACTTTCTCTATGAGCTCGAGCAACCCAGACACTTTGAGATTCAGGTCAATTTATTGTAAATAAAACTGCAGATAATAGAATTAGATCAGAGAAGTGAATTTCTTGGGGACAGTTGAAAGTTACACTTTCCATCTTTCCATCCAAGGATGTGAATTAAATTTATGCGCAAAACTGGAATATTGCATAAAATAAAGCACCGTTTCAAATCCAATGAGTCCAAGAGAACAAAAGCATCACTTCCTGATAAACTGGCACCAAATATCAAAAGAAAAATAGAAGTTGCTATTCTCTTAAAAAGAGATGGACTTTTTAAATATATAAAACGCAATATACGCAGTCATGTGATCTTGCTTTTGGCGGCGGATGATTCCTCATTGGGAACGCGGCCAGTCGAGACGGTTCTGGGAGATGAAGATCCCGAGCCACTTTATTGACAGACTTTGTGTGAGGAGTTTTAGAATGACCAAAACAACATTTCAGATGTTGTACAACGACATCAGTTCATTGGTTGGTCCATTAATGCCGCCCATTGCATTAGGATTTATTCGGTAAATTCGGTAAATACATCCATCTTGGTCTTAGCACATTATTGTTAGTTGTGCGCATCAATTTTAATGCTTTTTAAAATTTACCCCGTATTGTCGTTTCCATTCAGGGTTTTTTATGCGATATTCCACGATGCACATAAAAATAGGTGAATGGAAAACATTTCAGCATTTCGTTTACTTGAACAATGTTAATGGTTTAAATGCTAAATGAGATTTTGTAGCTATTGCTTGAGCAAACACAGATAAAGAAGACCTTAGACGAAACTCTGGTTTTATATGGATTTTATGTCAAGAACAACCACACAACTTCCAAAGCAGACGTTTAAGGCCTCTACACACTGATTTTGGTCCAAAGTTTTGAGCAACGACATGCCTCGATTAAAAACTATGGTCGATGCCAACAAAGAATGGTGCCAACAAAAAGGAGTTTGGACTGATGCATCCGTTTTTCCGAAAGGAGAACCTTTCCTGTTTCTCCGCATATTTGGTACTGAAAAACGCCAAATTCAGACAGGGAGCACAAATATTTCCTCGACCCAGACAACAAAGAGCACCCTGTCTCAGTTCAATGTTTAGAGGCCTTTAGCCTCCTCTTTGGTTTGGAAGGAGAATAAAATAAACTCAAGTTAATAAACAGAAGAGGAAACTTAATCAAACCAACATTTAGTTTGACCACCCTTTGCCTTCAAACAGCAGAAATTCCAAAACAGTAGAGACCTAGTTGCTGCAGTATAACTACATTGTGTCTTCTTGCTATGCTCAATCTTGCCTTGACAAGAGACTTCATTCTCAACCTCGTCTTGGTAGCTGAGTTTGTTCCTCACTGGTGTCGCGTGGCGAGAGAGACAGGGTACACTGACGCTGTTCCAGGCTGGTTTGTTTTTTACGTGAACCACAATAAATAATTAAAATGAAGAGTGACTTGATGTTGCAGGCTGGGAGGGGGACACGCTGCTTTGACCCCAGTTGAGCACAGCAGCCGGGTCCTTCGATTCAAACCTTCTGGGGCTGGCCGGTCGGGGCTGATGACACTACTGCCGGGTTAGTTCGCCATCTTGTGTGACGGTCACTGAACCAATACCTGGAGATTAACTTACTCCAAGCCCACTGTTCTCTGTCGATCTCATCTACTCGGTTGGTCGGTCGGTCTCAAGAGGGGTTGTCCGCTGGTTGTGGGAAGTGACGTCTCTGGAGACTCTGACGCGCTTTTCTAGCGTGTGCTCCAACGAGATTAGCCCTGCACCCCATCATACTGGGTTTGAATGTACATCTGACCAGGAACTCCTGTTTGTTATAATTGGTGGATCTCACACCTGACTATAATCCCAATAAATCCCTGACAAGTGTTCCTATAATAACTGATGCTGGTTTGAAGGCAAAAAGGTAGAAAAACAAAATATTTTTTCTTTCATAAGATTTTTCTTTTATTCATTCTTTTTGAATTTTGTACATTTACTAAAATATATATATATATATATATATGTATTTGTGAAGGCATTTATCGGATTTTTCTCTCAAGTTTAGTTGAGGGAAACCTCAGGACCTCACCTGTTGAGGCGTGGCTAGTTGAGAAATACACAATGACCAAAATATACGTTTTTATCAACAACGAAACAGTTGAATTCTTTTTACTGGTGTGATCCCACAGCATGTTTTGGAGGGTGGAGAGGGCCCCGCATTGCCTGCAGCTCTGGTATCCCCCAGTCAGGGTGAGCTCCTCTGGTTGGTAGATGAGCCAGCAGCTGCCTCCCTTACGATTCCCGTGGAGCGGCTCAGCCCCGGACACAAGCTCTGAATCCTGAGAACCATCTAAAGTTCATGCGTGGCATCCTAAATGGGTCCAGCATCCAATGTTGAATTTTGCTCTGATTTATTCAAGTTGAAGGACATATTGTGAGTTAAATTGACATTTTTGTCTCATGAATAGCAGAAATGCTTTCAGTAAAGCACTTGTATTGAACACAAGGTTCTAAAACCCTTTCAGAATCTTGATGGTTTGGTTGGTGGAATGAACTGTGAAAACTGGAAACAAAATAAGACAAGATTAAAAGTTTTTATTCCTATTTTACTTTTTCATTTCATTTTTGTGCTTCGTGTTCAGAGCTGATTCGAAGTTGGCAAAAAAAAACTTTGAATTATAAGCAGCTAAAAGCTACAAAAGTTAGCTACTAGCAGATGTGCTAGAATATTGGCAGGATAATGAAAAAGTGATAACAAGGAAGGAAACGTGCACTCCAGACTTCCATAAACACACACTGCCACATCTGCAAAGGATCCGGTTTAATATTGTAAACAATGTTCACTGTGTTTAGCCTCTGTCCATTACATCCCTCAGTACTTGAGGTAAAGAGAAACTGGGAAATTACGGATATAAGTTTTTTAGTATATAAAAAAAATGGATATTAATCTTTGGTGGGCAAATGGATGGGCAAATTTCTTAAATGTTCTTATATGTGCACGGGGGTCTTAGGAGAGGCTTCTTTTATGGACGATACCCATGCATGCCATTCCTCTGCAGTGTGCGCAATATGGGGTCAGGGTAAACGATGGCTCCAGTTTGCCTTCTGCTGCTTTAACCTAACTGCAGTGAACTTGCAGCATTTTTTTCAACCTTCTCATCAGAATAGGCTCTTATCAAGATATTAACGTGGATGGACGGCCTGGGCGTCTCTGTGGCTGCACTTTCATCTTTCATACATTTTTTTATCAGTATTTTGACTGATATGTAAATCTTTGCTGATCTTCTTGTTGCCCTCAGGCTTTTTTGTAATGAAATGTTCATTTAAGATTTAGTGACATTTTTCTTCCATGGGGAGCCATTGCTGACTGCATGAAATGGGAAGAGCTTTACCCTTTTATAGTCACCTCTCTGCTTGACGCATCTTAAATTAATCATAAGATTCACCTGTGGTTGAAGGCCTGTTCATTAGAACTATGTAGTCTTTATTGTAGCTTTTCTCTTAAGACAATATTGGGGTGCACTCATTTTTGCCAAGTTGGCTTGAAATAATGTTAGGAAAATCACTTTCTGTTTATCAATGACCCACCTTCGTGGGAGTATCTTGTAGTACAGTACTGTATCTCATAGAAATGTTGATTCTGAAAGGAGGTAGATACTCCGTATAGTGGGATTTACTCATTTATGCTGAGCACTGTGCGTATTATGAAAAGTACAAAAGTCAAAGTGTCTATAGAGAGAGTTTTTTTTTTAAATTGCTCTTACAAAGTCAGAAGAAAATGTTTACACTTTTGAATGTCATGAAAAATATTTCCAGCCTATTAAATCATGTTTTTGTTGTTAATTATTAATAGTACATGATCTACATAAGCATAAGTTTTTTTTTGTCATTTTGCTTGAATGTTTTTACTCACAAAATGAAACTTTTTTTTACAATTGAATTGTTTATTAGTGACAAAAATGTGCCAATTCTCTCAAATGTAAGTCGCTTTGAATAAAAGCGTCTGCCTAATGCAAAAATGTAAATTAAACTAATGTTATAGTGTTACTCCACAAATTTTTTTCAGTTATTAATTACTTGTTTATGCTGGCAGCTCCCTGAAAACATGAGCTTCTGCTGAGGCTTTCTTTAGCTGAAACCATCTAATATCCACCGTTTCTCTCTCAAAGGGTCTGGACAGGGGGAGACTCCTCAGATCACATTAGCCAATAAAAACAGATTCTCTTTGCAATCCTTCTCTCTGATTGGTCTTGGTGTAATTAAGTCATATCTTTAGTGACTCGTTAATCTACAGTTAACGACAGTATTTATTCATTCTTCTGGAGTTCATCTGGGGCTTATGAGAACACTTTCGGGACAAAAGCGCCGGATTCCAAGGTGGTGAAGGTGCATTTGCATCTGATTCGGGATCAGATTCTGGTACAGTGGCAGAATCAGTGACATTTCCTCCAAACACCATTACAGCGTCTATCAATGCTGCTTTTATTAAACGTTGATAGCTCAGTATTGAAGTTTATCAGAATGAATCATTCTAATCTCCCTCACATCTACATCGGCTGTCAGACAGTAACTTTGCATACACATCATGAATATGCGAATCAGTTACAAATAGGTGAGTAACTCGGGAGTTTTCCGAATTAAAAGCCCATTTTCTGGGAAAAAAAAGCCTGGGCGATAAAATGAAGAGATTGAAAGTGATTTTAATTAAAATAGAGACTTTTTGACTAAAATAATAACATTTCCCATACAATTAAATTGAAGTGGAAAAACGTATTATTACAAATAAAATAATGCCATGACCGTTTTAAATCCAGGGAGGATCGTCAAGTTTCTGTAGTTCAATAACCCATTTTGTTCAAAAACTAAACGAAACAGGAATTTCGAAAGTTTTTTTCCTCAGCTACAGACCGGAAGTGCGTTTGGGATTTCTCAAATGTATGCGCAGTTCAACCGAGTATTTTTGAGCTGTCTATATTTCTGTTTTCCGAAGTTTAAGAAGACATTGATGTTAGTAAAAAAGATGTATTAAACGCAATGTAAATGTGGTGCTGACCGTTGTCGTGAATTTTAAAAGGCCAATTGCAGGGTTTTGGGGGGAGGGTGCCACCTTGGTTTAAATCTCTCTGTTGTTGTAATTGTAGTAACAAGACGCTGTTTTATTCATTCATGAGTGTTCGGGCTAACCGGGGTCTCCAGCGGGTCCTTCCCCTTTAAACGTCACAGACACTTCCCCTTTAACTCGTCTTCCATCTGCAGTGTTGTCATTACGGCACTATTTCAGTCGGCGGAGTTATCTAAACCAGATCTGCCCCATCTCAACTTTCTACCTCCACCTTTCTAGCCGGGTTTGACTGCGCGCTTGGCCTTTCTCTCATCACATAATTCCTCGTGTGCTTTTCTGCTATGCTTTCTCTCTTGTGGTTGTCGGTTCTGTTTCTGCTGAGGGCTGGACCCGCTCTCGGATACTTCCATGAGGAACGCTGGAGCCCCGAGTCCCCGGTGCTGGCTCCCCGGGTCATGATTGCCCTCATCTGCCGCAACGCCCAGCACTCTCTCCCGCATTTCCTTGGGGCTCTCGAGCGGCTGAATTACCCCAAAGACCGCATCGCGCTCTGGTGAGTGCGTGTAACGGGGTCTCGCCGTTACCAACACCTCTGCGTTACTTTCTGCATGGCTACACGTCATAATGCCCTCAGTGTGCGTTTGTTTCAGCAGGAATGTGCTTGTGTGTCTCTTGCAGTGTTCAAAAAGAGACTTGTACGTATTATTTGGGTTCAACGCAGTTATAAAATTATGCGTTTATAACAGAAGTAAAAAGGTTTGCTTTTGGTAGCTTTTAGAAACTATTGAAGACCCCGAGGCTATGGCAAACCGCTTTAACATTTAAACGGAGAGACTAAACTTCGAACCAAACTTTGTTCTGTTCATAACAGTAAAAAAGCAAGATAAGAATTGTTATACATTTGATTTTTGTTGTTCAACCTCATATCAAATTAATAAAAAACCTTTTTCTTTGAGAGGTAGATGCATTTATATGATTTGAGGGTATGTAATGACCTGACTTTCCCTCCGGGCCACACCCTCCTCACTGAGAGTGAGTGGCAAAACAAACAGTTAAATGTTCGTGTTTAACAGGGAAAAGTGCAGTATTCAGTTGTCTGTGAGCAAGTTTTTGCATGTGTTTAAAGGATACTGGAGGAAAATTTGCACTATTCGGACAATCAAACACGACAGCAATCCAAAACACACGGCCAAGTCCACTTGCCATTGGTTCCACCAGGACAAAATTAGTTGTTCTGGAGTTGATGTCAGTCTCCTGACCTCAATATCATTGAACCACTCTGGGGAGAACTTAAACGTGCCGTTCATGCAAGAGTTCACAAGAGCTGGAGGCTTTTTATCAAGAACAATGTGCGCTTTACCAACAGAGAAGATAAAGAACCTCATCGACAACTGCTTCAAGAGATGATGTTAAAGAGGGGAATACAAAATATTAAAAGCTTTTGATCAGGGTCATTTGGAAAGTTTCTGTTGGCATTATGATAAAAAAAAGAGTAAACAAAGTTATTTGGCAAGAAAAGCCTTCACACAACCACTAACTATAAGCAGGAAAAACAGTTTGTTTATGTTATCACTCATGTTTTCTGAAAAAATGGACGAGAAATAAAAAAATAATTGCCAGGGTGTGCAAAATGACGAGTTCCGGGGCTAGTTTCATGGGTCTTGAAGGAATACTTGAATTCTATCAAGACTCAAGAAACAGGCCCCAAATGCAGAACATGTGGATTCCAAGTTTCAAAAAAACTTCATTGACTGTCCAATTTATAAAACGCTGAGAAAAAAATACGTAAGATTTGGATGCGCTTCATATGTATGTAACTTCTGTAGTCAGGAATTGACCTCTGGGATAAAATAAAATAGCGCAGTGGTGACAATAGAGATGTCCTCCATTCAGTCAGGGGTTAATTTTCATGCTTGTGTTGTTTTTATGTGAAGCACTTTATCAGATAAGGTTCCTATCTTTTTTTTCCCCTTCTTTCACTCATCTGCAGATGACGCCGGGACTTGATGAAGATCTAAACAGACCCAAAGAGAAATAGTGTGTGTGTGTGTGTTCAGAACTCTAGTTTACTTTATCTTCTGTATCTTCATGAGGAGTGCAGTTTCCCTTCTCATGTTCGGCTAAACGTTTTGTCATCTTCTCCTGTGCGAGGGTCAAGTTTCCTTCAGAAGTTCCTTGTTTCGTTCTAAATATACTTTGCATAATAACAGATCCAGTAAAACAGACTGTTATTATTTCACCAAGAGCTAGTGGAGACACTCACTGTCTTATGTGTGCTTTGTTTTTCAAAACGGGGGCCGTTTCTGTGTTAACAGGGTGGCAACCGATCACAACATTGACAACACTACGTATTTGCTTCGAGATTGGCTCATCAACGTGCAGAAGCTCTACCATTATGTGGAGTGGAGGCCAAAAGAAGAACCCAGGTTTGCTGCGTGTGCACATCTGCTTCAATGCTCGGTTCGGTTTAGCTTCATTCGTTTTCTCTGTCCTTCTCAGGGAATATCATGACGAGGAAGGGCCGAAGGATTGGACGACTGAGCGCTATGCTTACGTCATGAAGCTGAGACAGGCGGCGCTGGAGTCTGCCAGGGAAATGTGGGCTGACTATCTCATGGTAAGTTTCCCCATAAATTTAAAAGTTATGTGTAACTTTAAGTACAGCTCCGGTTTCTGGTATACAATGGCGCTTTCAAACTTTTAAATCACAGCTCGGCACAGCTTTTGGGGGCTTTTCCACTATATTCTATATTTATGTATGGCCCTTGATTAGTTACTATGGAAACTACTAAGAGAAGGCAAAAAAGAAACAACAAAGAGAAGGACAAAATGCAGTTGAAAACGTACCCTGGAGAGGATTGTGAAACAAAACCATTCTAGTGTCAGAACCATCACACACAGGCCGGGTTTCTACTGTTGTTTCCATGTCAAGCCACTCTTGAACAAGAGACAACATCAGAAGCATCAGAAGACTGAAAAGCACTGGACTGTTGCTGAGTGGTTTGGAATTATGTTCTCTGATGAAAGTAACTAACAAAAAAAAATATGGATAAAATTTATTGGATAAAAGCGTCTGCTAAATACAAAAATGTAAATGTGCAACAGGCCGCAGCCAGCTGCCGATGATATGTACGCACCGACACTACATTCCCCACAATCCAAAGTTCCCCTCAAACTCATTGCAGTGCAGTAAGCGGGCCCTGGCTTCATTATTCATCAGCAGTCTGATATATTTAAAATATATCGAGATATTTTTTAAACTCGATATGAATTCTGGCATATCAATATAATGTCTATTAGGGGTGTAACGGTTCACGGTATGTATTGAACCGTTTCGGTACGGCCTGTTCGGTT